>PVKA01019763.1:0-34535 GCA_004027165.1 Ctenomys sociabilis
AAAAAAAAAAAAAGGAAAGAAAGAACTTGCAAGGTGCATAGGACCGCAGTTTGATTCCCAGCTTCAGAAGCTGCACCAGACCTGCACTTAAGGCACCCTGAAGTAGCCTGAAAAAAAACAACTACAAAGCCACCACACCTGTAATCCCAGCAGTAGGGAGGCAGGATTGTTGCAAGTTCCATACCAGCCAGGGCTATAAAGTGAGCTCAGGGCCAGCTGAATTGTGTATCTCTACCCTGTCTCAAAAAGACCAAAAAAAGAAGAATTACAGTATAGTCAAATCCATGGACAGTGCCTCTCTGAGCTCCCAGCTCCTGGTACACAGCCCTAAAACAGACAAAGATGGGGTCACAAGAGGTTGTCTAGGGCCTCTGCCCATTTACTTGGGGGAAGGGGCAGGTGGGGAAGGAACGCAAAACGTGTGGGGGAACCAGGCCGGGATCACAGCAGGTGTAGTAGCAGCAATGGGCCTAGTGCCCAGCTGGTCGCAGCTGTCACCCTTGGGCGGCCTGTGGGGCTGGGGCTGCCGTTGCACAGGTGGCCAGAGCAGCAGGAGGTGGTGAGGACGTAGGTGAGGCCCATGTAGCTCACGGGCTCCTCGCGGCCGCAGCTGGTGGCCCGCACACAGCCCTTGTTGATGACAGGCCCCACGCCCTGGGCCACCCCGCGGCCTGTGAAGCAGTCCTCCTCGTCCCCGCAGTGCATGCGGGTGCTGGGGCAGCTTGTGGAGTCAGTCAGCTCGCAGAAGAAACAGTCCTTGATGCCCGCCACGCCCCGCAGCAGTGTGGTCACCAGCAGCAGCAGCAGCCACAGCCAGCCGAGGACCATGGTAGCCCGGAAGCAGGAGTGGTGCCCGGGCCGAGGTGTCCCAGACCTTGTGGAACGGATGGCTCCCGCTGTGGCCTTTGGCCCTGGCCTGGCCTCTCTGTCAGCACCTGCAGTGTCCTTGGCCTCGGAGGCTCTGTGTCCCTCTCATGGGGTGCCACTAGTCTGTGAGCGGAATGTGCGACCTCACAGACCCCTCAGGTTCCACAGCTGTCCTGGGGGTGAGGTCACAGGTGGGGGCAGTCTCACCCCCTGAGCAGCAGCTCAGCCTGCCCACCTGCAACCCAGCAGGGACTGTCACACTGCCGAGGAGCAGGTGGACATGAGGAGGACACAAGGACTCCAGGCAGGACAGGGGCTGCCACCTGTCTGCTGTGTCCAGTGCCTCGTTGTGACTTCAGCTCCCATGTCCCACAGCAACCCCATTTTCCACATGGTCCTCTGAGGCCCTGGACAGCAATGTGAGACAGCTGAGGTCCCTTGATTGGCCTCAAAGCCCTGGGGAGAGGCTGGGAGTGAGGAGGGCGTTTACTGAGATGGGGCTTCTTTCTTTTTTGTTTTTGTTTATCTTTTTGAGACAGGGTCTCACTATGCAGTTTGGGCTGGCCTTGAGCTCACTTTGTAGTTAGGCTTGGCCTTGAACTTGCAGCAATCCTTCTGCCTCAGCCTCCCAAGTGCTGAGACTACTGTATTTAAACCCAAGTTCTGCATCAGAGGCTTTGGTACTGGTCACTTTGGGCCTGGAAGAGCCAGGCTGCTGGCCGCTGGCTGGAGCCTGACACCTATCCTTGCCTTGACCCTGCCCACGTTTTTGCTCCATGTGACAGATGGGTTGATGGAGGCCCTGAGCAGAAGCACTTGGAGCCTGGCGTAACATGAATGCCTGATAAATGGGGGTGCTGGGGAGGGACCCTTGGTCCCTGCGCTTGCCTAAGCAGGCTCTGCGTCCTCTGAGTTGTCTCACTGGCCCAGCAGCTCAGTCTTAATACAGCCCCGCCGGAGTCGGGCATGGTGACCCACTCCTGTAGTGCCAGCACTCTGGGAGGCACATTGAGCCCAGCTCTGAGCAAGATCTTGGCACCAAATACATTAGCGTTCCAAGCTGGGCATAGCGGCACACACCTGTAGGAAGCGGTGTTCCCTCCCCCGGCACCATATGCCATGCTGGCCTGCCCCCAGGGGCCTGAGCCAACCGCCGAGACTGGATGTGGTGGTGCACGCCTACAATCCCAGCACTGGGAGGTTGAAAACGGGAGGATCACTGCTAGTCTGAGCTGCACAGTGAGACCCTGTACCAAATACACAAAACAAAACAGAAAAACACCCATTCCAGCCTGGCTCCAGATGGTCCTAGAGCTATCTCAGGCCATGTTGATCCTCAGGTCAAGGTAGAGACTTTTTTTCTTTTTGGTGGAACCGGGGATTGAACTCAGGCCCTTGCGCTTGCCAGGGAAGTGCTTATTCCATTGAGCCATCTCCCTGGCCCCTGAGACTTCTCTTGTCTTGTTCTGCAAAGCCAGAAGCTGATAGCAGGGAGGTCAGCTTGCTCCAGGCCAGGTAGCCAGCGCTGAGCAGGTAGCTAGGCTGTAGCCCTCTGACTCCCACCCTGTGCCGCCCCCAGCTTCACGTGGAGTGACGCTCGCCTGCACCGAGGCCTGCTGACCCTGCTGACGGGAGAGATTGCCGATGCCTTCAGCCGCGAGTTCCGCACTCTCTACGCAGCCTCCTGGCCTCTCCCACCCACGCCCACCCCAGGACCCCTGCTCAGTGTCCCTGGGCAAGCGTCACCGGCCCGGAGCCCACACCACGTGGTCAACCGCTGCCCAGTCGCCCCAGTGTTGCCACTGCTGCCCAATGGTCCCCTGGCCCACCGCCTGGCTGCCTGCCGCTTGCTGGAGGGGGACACAAAGGAGGCCCCTGCCCCAGCCGGGCCGGCACTCAGCGACATCCTCCGCAGCGTGCAAGGTGCCCGGATGGCCAGCGGCCCCCCAACCAGACCCAGTCGATCCCTGTGGGACCTGAGCCGCCTGTCTCAGCTGTCAGGCTCCAGTGACGGGGATGGTGAGGTGAGACTGGTGGCCACTGCCTAAGTAGAGGTGGCAAAGGCCCAGAGGGACAGTTGCTTTTCATGGTCACAGGGGTGGCCCTCGGTCCCTCCTTCCTCCTTCCTTCCTTCCTTCCTTCCTTCCTTCCTTCCTTCCTTCCTTCCTTCCTTCTGTGGCACTCAGGATTGAACCCAGAGCTTTGCACTGAGCTATATCCCCAGCCTTTTGTTATTTACTTTTTTTTGGTCTTTTTTTTTTTTTGAACCGGGGATTAAACTCAGGCCCTTGCTCTTGCCAGGGAAGTGCTTATTCTACTGAGCTATCTCCCTGGCCCTTTTTTGTTGGTCTTTTTTGGACAGGGTCTTGCTATGCAGTTCAGGCTGGCCTTGAGCTTACTTTGTAACCCAGGCTGGTCTAGAACTCACAATGATCCTTCTGCCTCAGCCTCCTGAGTACTGAGATTACAAGTGTAAGCCACAATGTCCAGTCTGTTTACTTATTTTTAAAATTTGGAGAGCCAGCCAGATAGCTCAGTGGATTAAAGCGCCTGTTTAAGCAGGTGCAGAGATGGGGGTTCAATCCCCGGCATGCTGTGCTGGCCCCACCCCTGCAGCATGCTGAGATAGCAAATGAGACTTAGTGAGACCCTGTAGACCCCGTACTAAATACATTACAAAAAAATTGGAGACACTGAGCAAGACAAGCTGTGTCTAAAGCACTAAACTGCCAAGGCTGAGCTTCAATTTGATGATCTTCCTCACTCAGCCTCCTCAAGAGTGGGGATAGAGGTGTGCACTGGACACTCAGTGAGGAAAGCATTTTCCCAGGCTTAGTGTGTGCCTGGTGCCTGGTGTGGGCTCAGGAGGGCCGCAGTGCATGCCCTGGAGCACAGCAGAGACCTCTGAGCCCTGAGTGCGAGTCCTGGCTTCATGCCTGCCCTCCCACCGGGTTCCTGTCTAGGAAACAGGCTGAGCAATTACCCTGGTTCTCAGTGTGGTTGAGAGGTGCAGTCCTTGAGGATCAGTGAAATAATAATGTCAGAAATAATTTCTGAAATGTAATTTATTTTTATTTGTTCCATGAGGTCCTCACTGGAGGTCAGTGAGGTCATATTGGCTTGTGCCCCCCAAGCTCCGCCTTTCTTTTTTCTTTTCTGAGCAAGGGTCTCCCTGTGTAACCCAGGCTGGCCTTGAACTTAAGAGATCCTCTTGCCTCAGCTCCTGAGTGCCTCGATGACAGATGTGCACCATCATGCTAGGCTTCCTTTAAGTGTCATGAGGTTTTAGGGACATGTGCTTCCCTCAGCCCCCCAGCTGCTTAGACAGTGGGGTCTCACAGAGCCCACCCCTGCTGGCCAGGGGACTCAGGGTAGGTGATGTCCTGTGAAGGGGTCTTGGCCTGTGAGGTGGGGGACTGTGAGGGCACAGCAGAGGTGTGGGGGCAGATCTGAAACAGCGTGTCCCAACCTTAGTCTCCCTAGGCCTGATACATCCCTAGGTCCCGTCCCAGTTGTCTGCAGCTTGGAGGCCAGGGCCAGGTGCTGGCTGGGAGTGAGGTCTGGGCCTCCACCCAGTCCAGCAGTCTGCATTGACGCCCTGGGCAAATATTTGCTCCCTCGGGAGCTGCCAGCTGCTTCCGGTTCCGGTTTCTCCCGACCCATGAAATCATGGGCAACAGGCTCCCTGCGTGGATCTGGGGGTGTGGTGTTCCCCTCTGCCTTCTGTCCCCTCTCCTCCTCCCTCCCTGGCCTCCTCACTTTCTCTTTCCTCTTCCCTTACCCCCACCTCTCACCTCTCCTTTCCCTCCACAGCTCAGGTCCTGGGGCTCTAAGGACACGCCTGCCAAGGCCCTGATGAGACAGCGGGGTGCTGGGGATGCCCGGCCCCTCGCCCGCTGCCAGCCCTGGAGCGGCCCTCTGCCCCCGGTCCCTGCCCGCCGCCTCCGCTACCTGTCACCAACTTGCAGGAGGTTTGGTGACAGTGGCCCCTCCAAGCTGGCAGAGCTCAGAGGTACCCAGCAGCCAGACTGGGCATCTCTCTCAGGCCGAAGGGGACGACCTTGAGGGCCTGAAGCCCTGGAAGGGTATGAGCCTAGGGCCTGCTCTAGGCCACCACAAGCTGGGAAACAGAGTTCCCGGGCTTTGGGTCCCGGCAACATGCGCAAGCCTCAGCCGGGACAGGAATTCTCAGAGGACGTGACTGAGTGTCCCCATGGTGGGACACATATGGGGTAATGAGGAGAACCCCTTGGGCCAGAAGGGGAAGACCCAGCTCCTGCCATGCCTGGGAGCTGTGGGTAACCTGAGCCCTGGAGCAGGAGAGCCCAAGGACGGGGTGCTGGGGGTTTCTGAAGGGAGCATATCTGAATAATAGAGTAGGAAGCCTCATGAATGGAGCATTGTGAGGGGGCACAGAGGGGTGGGGAGAACTGGGCGATGGGGAGCAGAGGGCACAGGTTTGTGGGGGAGGAAGCCTCCCTTTCTGGAGAGAATAAACTCCTCTGAGCCAGTCTTCTCTCTGCACTACCCACCTGGGTCTGACCCCTGCTGCCTCCCTCTGGGTGCTGGCGTCCCATGCTGGGCTCTCTGCTGCCCCATCCCTTCTGGCCAGGACCCAGCCCCATGCCCTCCCCCACGTCCATGTCCCTGTGGCCTGCCCCATCAGAAAGCATTGAGGAGCGGGCTATGGCTGAGCATTTATTATCAGGGTCACTGGCGGGGGGATTCGGAGTCCTCGCCGGAGCCTGGTGTGGTCTCGAGCTCCAGCTCAGGGTCCAGGTTGCGGCCCCCCAGGTCCTTGTCCCAAGAGAAGGCTGGCATCCCCCGCATCTGCTCTCGGTAGGCGCGGTCGAAGGCCTCGCTCTGGGCCACCGTGAAATGGTTCTTCCAGTCTCCGCTGACCCCTGGAGGAGTCAGAAAGGGGCCTCGCTGAGGGGCGGCAGGGAATGAGGCCCCCACATTCCAGCGCTCTCACCTCCCAGCTTTTGCAGAGATAGCAGCCTCTACCCAGCCTCTCGCCCCCTTTCCTTGTGACACAGCAGAGCCCCTATCCCTGAGCCAGGAATTCTTGGGGGCTCAGCTGGGGACCTGCATGGCAAGCAAGGCCATTCCTGGAGGTGAGTCCCCAGCTGCTATGAGGCTCCCCTGGTTTCCTACCTCCTCTTGGGGTGACCAGCAGGGCTCCACCCCTGCCTGGAATCCTGCGGCTCACGTATTCCAGACCCTAGTGTCTGATGTGTGTGTGCCATTTTAGGTGCACATGTGAGGTGCTGGGGGCTCCTCTCAAGAGCTGAGTCCCTCCAAGATGTCCCAGTCCTTAGAATCTATGATTATACAACTTTTTTGAGACAGGGTCTCGCTATGCAGTTCAGGCTGGCCTTGAGCTCACTTTGTAGCCCAGGTTGGCCTCAAACTCACAAAGATCTTCCTGCCTCAGCCTCCTAAGTGCTGGGATCACAGGTGTGTGTGCCACCATGCCCAGCTTCAAGTACCCAACTGTTTCTGCACTGAGCAGGGAGTGGGGGAGGGGTTCGGGAGCCCCCCAACTTTAGCTTTGGCTCTGGGGGTCACACCACTGGGCCCAGTGCTATGCTCTGGGTGAAATCTGCTGGGCCCCTGGGATGCCGTTGACCCTGTGGAGGCTGAGATGCGGCCTGGACCCCACCTTTCCGGAGGAAGGCCCCGAGGCGGTGGTCCAGCAGGCTGGGAGGCAGCAGTGTGTAGTTGGACATGGCGTTGGCTTTCATGGTGCTGAAGGATGAGTGCGCCACCACGGAGCCCAGCGCCTCCTCATCCAGGGGCCGGCCCAGGAACTCGCAGATACACTGCACAGAGCCGTGGAGGTCCTAGGGGACAGGCGAGGGGGCTGAGGCTGGAAGCACTGGACGCAGGGAGCACCCAGGGGGCGGCGTTCGCCCCTCGCAGGGCCTGCTCTCCCCGCCCCCCGCCCCATGCCCAGCAGTCATCAGCCTGGTCCTCGTTCTGTGCTTTTGCTTTTGCCACATCCCTGATGTTCCCACAGCTCCAGGACTGAGGGCTCCTTTGATCCTGTTCAGACCCTTAATCCAGCCTCCTCCCCAGCCTCCCTGCCTCTGGCTCACCCATTCTCCCAAGCTGGCCCTGTCCCTTCCTGGATCTCAGTCCTCCTGTGGCTCTCCATTGCCCCAGGACAGGTAGATCCGTCCGTCCGTCCTTCCTTTTTTCTCCATTTCTCTTTTTTTCATTTTTTTGAGACAGGGTCTCACTTTGAAGTGTAGGCTAGACTTGAACTCACAGACTGACCTCAATGCCCAGAGTTTCTCCTGCCTCAGCCTTCACAGACATGTGGTCCCAGCTGGCCTAACTTTCAATGACAGGCTAACCTGTTTTTAGCCATTCCCTGGGTCCTAGAACTCCCGGTTGCCTGCATGTGCTTCCTCAGCTTGGCCTTAGGCCCCTAGGGACAGTGTTGGCTACTGAGGATGGGCCTTCTTAGGTGGCTTAGGCCCCTGTACACTGAATGCTTACTGCACACCAAGCTCTGATCTGAGTCCCTCATGTGCATTTGTACCAGCTCTGCCCTCAGTTTTGCAGAGATGCGCCATGCTTCTCAAGGTGATGAAAGCCTGTAATCCTAGCACTTTGGAAAGCTGAGGCAGGAAGATCATAAATTCAAGCCCAGCCTGGGCAATTTACCAACCTTGTCTCAAAAGTTTAAAAAAAGGTAGGGATATCATAGCTGAGTGTGAAGGCTCTGGACTTAATCTCCAGTACTGAAAAAGAAAGTGTCAGGCCCAGATACAGCAAGGTATTTGTCCAAGGTCACACAGCATGGACAGGGTTGGACTCGGGTCACTGAAGCCCTCAGCTGCCCTCTTCCTCGCCACCTTCTGTGACATGCAGCTCAGCCTTTTCAGGTCACTCCTGGTTTCATAACTGCCATCCGTGTCTGTCCCAGAAACGTGACCGTGTGGGCAGCCCAAAGAGTCCTGCTAGGCTCGGTGGCCCAGTTTCTGGTCTGGAGAATAAGGCTCATGGGAAAGGACAGGAGGAGCAAGGCTGAGCCCTTTCCCACCAAAACAAATTTACCAGGTTGGAAAAGGTAACTCTGGGGCAGGCTGCCTGTGCCCATGCCCTTGGCCACGGTGCCTCCTCCAGGAAGCCGCCCTGACAGCCCCAGTGAGCACTGTCTCTTGTCCCTGCCTGCCCTCCCCAGGTGTGTGGGGCAGGGCCGGGCTGGGGTCCAGTCCTATTCCAAGGGTGGGTTCTTCACCGTCTCCTGCAGCCCCTCCTGATGCTCCTCTCCAGGGCCTGCGGTTCCGCAGATCTCATAATCCATTCACCTTCTGTGCTCAGAGCCTGCCCGAGGCTCTCCCTGTGTATCCCAGACTTGGCCTTGAACTTACAGTGATCCTGCTGCCTCAGCCTGCCAAGTGCTCCTCAGACACCGAAAGTGCTCCCCAGAGTTGGCCTCCTTCCTCCTCCTGCCCCTCGATGTCTCTACTCTCCAGGGAACACACTGAGGCAAAAGCCACCCAAGGGCCTTTGCCCTGGTTCCCACCTCTCCTCCGCAGCCCCCAGCTTTTGCTACCTTCCCTGACCCGTAACTTCCTTTCGGCTGGATTGGCATTTCCTCTGAAGCTCTACCCACTTGGGATTATACTGACCTGGAGGTTGGTACATCCCACACTGTCCCATTCGGCCCAGGGGACCCACCTGCTGGAGCTCCTCATAGGTAAGGAACAGGAAGTTCTCCTTGCCCTGCATCCGGATCCAGCCCTTAATGTGGTCGAACCAGGAGCCGAATTGCACTGTGGGTGAGGGGCAGGGTGAGGGCCAGGCATGGGGCCACCTGGCTCAGTGGGGCGTGGTGAACCCCAACACGCACTCCCAGCTATGTAGGGCCCAGGGTCCCTCCTGCCTGTGCCTCCTGGCTCCCAGTACACAAACCCTAGCTATCTGGCTGGTCCATCGGCAATCTGGTCCTCACTTCAACTTGGATGTGAACCTGAGAGCCCCTTGCCTCAGCCTCCTTGAGCACTGGGCTTACTGTTCAGCCCAGCGTCCAGCACTCTGTCCCTCTCCTTACTCTCTTTCCACCTTCTTTCCTGGAGGGGGCCTCACCTTTGCCTTTGAGGAAGTCCTGAAGGAACTGGTCGGGTGTGCCGGGGTCCTTCAGCTGCCGGGCAATCTTAGAGTAATGGTAGAAGGACACCAGGACGTCACGGGGGTTCCGGGCGAGGTAGATCACCTGCAGGGGGCAATGGAGAGAGGAAGGGCATCAGGTGCAGGCGGGCCCAGGCCCCAAGCAGGAAGGGCGTGGGGCAGGCTTCTGCAGTGGGAGATGGGACTGCAGGGCACCAGGGCGACGCCCTCCTGCCCTTTTGTGGTCAGGAAGAGGGCAGGGATGGGGATGTAGGATCCAGGACAAGGAGACCAAGGTGCGAGGCACTGACTAAGACACACGGGCAGCTGCCCACCCCGGCCGCCCTCTCTGCACCTTGGCCTTGGAGGTGAAGGCGGCCTTGGGGAAGATGTGCACAGGGAGGTGGGAGCTCAGGAGGCGAGGCCTGGACTGGTCCGGGAGGTTGAAGCCACTCATGATTGTCTCGCACCAGGGTGCGCGCTCCCAGATGGGCACCGAGCGGGTCCAGGAGGGATCCCCGTCCTTCAGGATTAGGCTGAGAATCTCTATCATCCAGGTGGTGCCTGTCGGGAGACATGGGGCAGGCGGGGAGGGGTGATGGGGCGGGCAGTCAGATTAATAGCAGCCGCCTCTCCAGGGCACTTAATTCTTTTAACGTGTTTGTTTGTGGCAGGGCTTGCCATGTAGTCCAGGTTGGCCTTCATGGCATGGCGACTGTCCTGCCTCGGCCTCCCAGATGCTGGCCACTTGCCATTTGTTCACTGCATGTATTGTACCCTCACAGTCCTTGGCTAAAGTAGGGTTGATGAGCCTCATTTTCAGAGCAGGTGACTAAAACGTAAACAACAATGTTTACCAGGACCTGGGAAGCTGAGGTAGGAGGATCTCAAATTTGAGACCAGCCTGGGCAACTTTGTCATAAGACTCTGTTTCAAAAGGAATGAACAAAAAGGGCTCGGGTGTGACTCGGTGCAAAGTCCTGGGTTCACTTAAGAACTTCGCAGTGTTAAAAAGCAACAAACCAAAACCTGAAGTGATGTCACTCGTCCAAGGTGGCAGAATTGGGAAGTGGCATGAAACAACCAAGCCCCCAGCCCATCCTCCTGCTGGGATCCGGTAAGGTCGCATGATGGAGTCTGGTCAAGGAAGTATTTTGGGTGCTTTACTGTTTGTTTGCAGAACCGGGGATTGAACTCAGGCCCTTGACGCTTGCCAGGGAAGCTGCTTTACTGTTTTTGCAGCATTGGGAATCGAACCGAAGACTTCTGCACTGTTACCCTGTTTTGTTTATTTTTTACTTTGAGACAAGGTCTCACTAAGTCTCTGTGTTGCCCAGGCGGAGCTCCAACATTGGATCCTCCTGCCTCTTCCCTCCCGAGTGCTGGGAGTACAGGAGTGCGCCAGCAGGCCCCTCCTGTTCTACTGTATTCTAACCGCCGCCCTGTGCCGGGCACCACAACGCAGTCTTGGAGCTGCACTCCGCGGGCTCTCGCGGACCCGGGGAGAGCCTTTCTAATGGCGAGCCGGCTCAGTGTGAAGCTCTACCAGCAGAGGGCGCTGCAGGGACGTGCAATGAGGCCAGGTTGCCCTTCCGGTCCTCGCGGATGTGAGATTACCAGCGGTCAACCCTGCAGCACTCGCCCGCCCAGTGCCATGCCTTTTCCAGGGGAGTGGAGTAAGGGCAGGAGTCGGGAAAGTCTCTCTTCCAAATATGTTGCTGCCTGGGCGAAGCAGGTGGGAGGAGTTGGTTCCAGCCTAAGAGAAAGTGGCTGCTCTTTACACCAGCTCTTCCTGTGTTCTCTCTCCTCGCTCCTCTAGTTGACGTGGAGTTTTCCTACGCAGTCCAGGCTGCCCTTGCACTCACAATATTGTCCAGGCTGGCCTCGCATTCACGGCGATCCTCCTGCCCCAGCCTCCTAAGTGCTGAGATTAGGGGCATGCACCACCACACCCAACTTTTGTTTGTTTAGGAAACTCCACAGTGTCCCCATAGTGGCCGCATCATTTTGCATTCCCACACGGAGCACAGAGGCTCCAGTTTCTCCACGTGCTGGCCCACACTTGACATTTTCTAAATAGCCACAGCTTGGGTGTGAATCATTCTTTACGTGAAGCCTTTCCTGTCCAAATTACTGTGCAGTTTCTATCTCCTGTCTAGGCCTGACTGATCCTCCCTCGAAAGGCGGATCAGCAGAGATCCAAGCATCTTTGGGTCCATCTTCTCCTCGGATTACTAGGTGCCAACGCTGGTTGAGCACCTTGGCATCAACTTAGAATCAACTTAGAAACTACGCCTCCCAGAATTCTCCTCGGCAGGAGGTCACGTGACAACGCTCTGGCCTATGAGAGGAGGGCAGTAAGTCGGTCTTGTGGGTCATGCTTTAAAAGAGGAGCTGTTTGCCTCCAGTAGCAGAATTGTGCAGCTGATGCCCAGAGAGGGGCCTATAGCGTCTTGGAAGCCAACAAGCTGGAGGGACGTTTCAGCTCTTCCTGACTGCTTGGAATGGCCAAATGCCCGCCTACCTGATGCCTTTGTGGCAAAAGAAAACAGCTTATTTTGTGGGGGCACCGGTAGAGCATTGTTCTTGAGACAAGGTCTTGCTAAATTGCTAAATTGCTCAGGCTGGACTCCAACTTGTGATCCTCCTGTCTCAGGCTCCCAGAGTACTCGATTTACAGCTTGCACCACCATGGATGGCCCTTAAGGCATTTTAACCTAGGCCCGGACTAACACCAGTGTTGTCACTATAGAAGAAACGGGAGGAGGGTTTGGAGATGTTCTAGAGGTTTTTCATATTTCCTAAAGATTTGAAAACGGAGGAGGAGGGCTGGGGAGATAGCTCAGTTGAGTAAATGCTTGCCTGGCAAGCGCAAGGGCCTGAGTTCAATCTGGCTCTGCAAAAAAAAAAGGCAATTTTGCCGGGCGTGGTGGCGCAAGCCTGTAATCCCAGCACTCGGGAGGCTGAGGCAGAGGATTGTTGTGAGTTTGAGACCAGCCTGAGCTACAAGGTGAGCTTAGGGCCAGCCTTAACTGCATAGTGAGACCCTGTCTCAAAAAGACAAAAAACAAAAACAAAAACAAACAAAAAAAAAGAAAACGGAGGAGGAACTAGCAAAGAAAAACCTGTTTCACCATGGAATCCTGCCTGCAAATCAGATTCAGAGCCCATCCTGTAATCACGGAGTCCCAGCTGCTCAGGAGGCTGAGGCAGGAGAATCACTTGAACTCAAATTGAAGGTGGGACTGGGCAACATAGCAAGACTGTCTCAAAAACAACAATCACAATGATGAGTAAGGAGTGTAGCCCAAGCTGGCCTTGAACTCACAGCAATCCTCCTGTCTCAGCCTCTAGAGTGCTGCAATTACAGGCAGGAGCTACCATGTCTGGCTAAATACAAATATATTTGATTACATAATTTTAAAATATGCTTAGAAAAACATAAGAACAAAGGCAACATTAAGTAAAAGGCAAAAGCCATCTGGGCAAATATACATATAATTTATCACACAAACAAAAAGCTCAGTTCATAAATATATAAAAAGCACCTGTGGGGGGCTGGGGAGATAGCTGAGCAGCATAAGCTCCTGCCTGATAAGTGCAGGGTCCTGGGTTCAATCCCTGGTGCAAAAAAAGGAAAAGAAAAGAAAGAAAGAAAAGGGCCTATGAATCAGTGAATGACCAGTAATTCAATAGAAGGGGAAAAGGACCAGGGATGATAGAACTAGAAATAGGTTTTGTTGTTGTTGGCTTTATTTTTAGGGCCAGGCATCAATCATAGGGCCTCCCAGACATTAGGTGCACTTCCTACCACTAAACAAATCCACAGCCTGTAGACAGGTTTTGAAATATCTAAAACTGTGCTCAAGTTCATAAGTAGCATTAGACGTGTGAATTAACATGAGACAGAGTCCCTTTTTATTTTCACCAGTCAGACTGGCAGAGTCAGAGCTCTGATTTAGGACCAAAACAGAGATGCAGGAGCAGTACCCCCAGTCTGTAAGTGGAAATTGGGGCACATCTGTCAGGACTACAGTGTGCATAGCCCACTCTTTTTATAGAAGTGCTGGGATGAACCCAGGGCCTTTGCACAGAGTGAGCGACATCCTCAGCCTTTCTCTCTCTCTCTCTTTTTTTTTTTTTTTTTTTTTTTTTTTTGTCTTTTCTAGACAGGGTTTCACTGTGCAGCTCAGGCTGGCCTTCAGCTCACTTTGTAGCCTGGGCTGGCCTCAAACTTGCAGCAGTCCTCCTGCCTCTGCCTCCAGTGCTGGGATTACAAGTGTGTGCTGCCACACCTGGCTCACCTCTAGGGATTTATCCTACAGACAAACACACATGCAAATACACGGATGGATGGATGTATTACGTTTGTTTTGTGTTTGAGACCGAGTCTCTCTACAGAGCCCACGGTGGCCATCAGCTCATGGAGATCCTCCTTTCTAAAGCTCTAGGTGGCTGGCACTACAGGTGCACCTCACCACGCCCTGCTCACATAAATTTACATGTGAACTCTGAACCAGTGAAATCCAAAGAAACACAGGTCATCTTTGTGATCATGAGTGAAACAATGATTCCTCACCAACATCATGATTCATAAAAGAAAAAAGTGGCAAATTGGATCTTATTCAGATTTTTAAAAATATGTGCTTATGCCTTGACAAGAAATGAAAAGATGGTGGACTGAGCAGAAGAGAGCATTCGAGAAAAGCACATCTGATCCGGAATTTGTATGTGGACTACAGAGCTCAGTGACGAGGAGACAAACAGCTCGGCCAAGGAGGAGTGGCCTGACCTGGACGTTTTACTGGACAAGACTACAGAGAAGACACAGCACCACTGCTCCACAGGGAAACGCAAATTAAAACCCCAAGACACCAGTCAGCACTTATCAGAGTAGTTTCATAGAGTCCGGGGTGGTTACACTGGCTGGTGATCCCAGCACTTGGAAAGTTGAGGCAGGAAGGTCGCAAGTTCCAGGCCAACCTAGACCAGCCTGCACTACATAGTGAGACCTTGTTCAAAAATAAACAATGTAATCCCCACATCAGGAGGCGACCAAGAGTGATGTGTGTCCATTTGCCAGGAAAGACAGACTTTGTAAACAATGTGGAGACAGATTCTCACCAAGACAGCTGCCCGGGCTGAACTTGCCGTCCTCCTGCCTCAGCCTCCCAGAATGCTAGGATCACAGGTGTGCAGAACCAAGGCGGGCAAGACAGGCTTTATTTAACACACAATTAGCCCTTATAATTAGGGCTGGGGGTCCATGCAGAAGACAAGATGAAGCCTGGGGGAGGGTGTGAGTGGCAGGAGTGGGGGGCAGCCTCACAAGCCTTAGAAGAGGAGAGCTGGAGGAGTGTGGTGGTTTGGGGGACAAGGGAAGCCTGGGGGCTGAGCCAGGAGCTTTTACTCATGAGGTATAAAGGGAAACTTCAAGTTTCAACTTCTATTACTTTTGAATTTTTCAAAGTATTTCATGCATCCTTTTTGTTGCCGTTCTTTGGCTGCTTGATTTTGGTTTTGGAGGCATCGTCTCACTATGTGGCCCCCGGCCTGGCCTCAAACTTGTAGTGATCCTTCTGCCTCGGCCTCCCAAGAGCTGGGGTGCCAGGTGTGCGCCACCATGCCTGCCAGCTTTCTAGGCAGCCCAGCTCACCCAGCCTTGGGTTTCTCAGCCCAGCAGGGACACCAGAGCGCACGCCTCAGCTCCAGGCCGGGCTCCCGGCCCCAGCCAGCCCGGCCAGCCTGTCCACCCCGCCGCCTGCTCTCCCCAGCCTCAGTACCTGACTTGGGGTAGGTGACGATGAAGATGTCGTCAGCCCGCACGTCCTGGGTGTTCTCGGTCTGGCTGATGCTCTCAGGCGAGTAGAGGCCCATGGGAAACAGGATGCCCTTGTACGTGAAGTATTCGCCGGGCAGCTCCGAGCTACAGGGGAGAGATAGGCATGAGGGCACGGAGCAGGGGCGGGGCATAACGGGCCTTGACGTGTCTGGCTTGCACCAGCAGTGGGCGTGGTTTTCTGGACCCCTACCCCCAACTTCCAGCTACTCTGTATGTTGTGATTGTCTGTTATCCCCACTTTATGGATGAAGAAACCTCAACACAAGCTGGGCGTGTGGCACACACCTGCAATTCCTGGCACTCAGGAGTCTGAGTCAAGATCACAGGCTGCCCTTGAACTCACTATGTGGGGCAGACTGGCATCAAACATGTGGAGATCTTCTTGCCTCAGCCTCCCGGAATGAGCGCTAGGACTACAGACATAAACCACCAGGGCTGGCTGGTAAATATATATAGATATTTTTTGCCTTTTTGAGACTGGGCTGGCCTTGAGCTCATGGATCCTCCTGCCTCAGCCTCCCAAGTGCTGAGATTATAGGTGTGCACCATACACTGCTAAATTTTCTTTTCTAAAAATATTTTGAGGGCTGGCTAAATAGCTCAGTGCATTAAAGCACCTGCAAGCAGGTGCAGGGGCTGGGGTTCAATCCCTCTGGGCCCACTGTGCGGGTGCCAGCCCTGCCCCTAGTGGCAATGAGACTGGGCCAGGTGGCACTCACCTGTAATCCCAGCTCTTGGGAGGCTGTAAGCAGGCAGATCACTATGAGTCTGATCTAGTAATGAGAGCCTGAACGCCTTGTAGACCCTTCCTTAAAATACAAAAAAAAAAAAGAAAACCTCTTCCCTCCTTCCCTTGCCTCCTTTTCTTCATGATATTGAGGATTGAGCCAAAGCTTTCGCACTTCAGGTCTTTTTTTTTTTTTTTTTTTTTTTTTTTTTTTTTTTTTTTTTTTTCCCCATGGTCTGTTTCTGTTGCTCGGGCTGGCCTTGAACTCCTGGAGATCATCCTGCCTCAGCCTCCTCGGTGCTGGGATTTCCGGCACACGCCCCTGCCTGTTTGAGAAGGACTAACACATCCCAAGGCTGATTGTTGGCAGTGCCGAGGCTAAGCATCCCTTGGGCCTTTGGTGTCACCATAGCTCCTTGAGGAAGTCACCTCTGGTCCACCTCCAGCAAAGAGTGTGGATCCCACAGGGAGAGGCTCACTGGGAAGCACAAGGGAATTGGGGCATCCTAGAGCCCTCTGCAGTGCCACGGGGCCCGGCCACTTGGTGCTCAACCAGTATCTGAATGGATGGGAGACTGGATGGATGGATGGGTGAGTAAATGAATGTGTGAAGATTTCAACAGGAAACATGTGGGGGAGAAAGGTCCAGATCCCACCACCCTTTGCAGCCCTGGTGGTTCTCTGCCCTGGGCCATGGGAAGCCAAGGGCCCCAAGTTGCCCTGCCGCAGGTCCCTGTGCCCAAGGCTCACCCCACACAACTACATATAAAGAATCCCTGTGCCTGTATGAATGATGGGTTGGGGACACCCCACATATTTCAGATGGGAAAATAGGGGTTCAAGGAGGAGATAGTTTTGGTCACACCTACATATCAAGAAACAAGTAGAACTGGAGCGGTGGTGCAGGCCTGTGATACCAGCTACAGGGAGGCTGAGACAGGAGGATCTCCAGTTTAGCCTAGCCTGTGCCACGTATGAGACCCTGTCTCAACAAATGACAGTAAACAAGGACAGCTGGGATCTGAACCTGGCGGCCAGCTCTCCCCCTCTGAGCTGCTCCTTCCCACAGACTCTCACTTCAGTCAGAGCCCCAAGGGCATCTTGGCCCTAACCTGACCTGGGTTTGGCACGCAGAGGCTACAGGATGGGAAGGTGCCCAGCTGAACCTTCGCTGGGCCCAGCACGGGACCTGGGCCTCCTCGCCCCACCCTTGAAGCGGATCTAGCCCCAGGGCAGCTCCTCTTGAGGCCATAGGCCCTCTGCAGTCCCACGGGGCTGCAGGGTCCCCATAGAGTGCATGGCAGTTATTCATCTGAGCAGAGGAATGAAGGGGATAGTGGGGGTGAGACAGGGACAGGGACACTGCAGCCCAGCTCTGCCGACAGGACAGGCTGCTGACCTCAGGTCTGTTTTGCCACACAGCAGATCACTACTGGCCCTGAAGGGGACCCCAGTCCACGGGACCCACCGCCCCTTTTCTCTTCCTCCTCCTCCTCTTCTTCTTTCTCCTCCATCTCCTCCTCCTTCCCCTTCCCCCTCCCCCTCTCATCCCCCGTTCCTCTTTCCCTTCCCTCCCTTTCCTCCTTTCTTTTTTCTCTTCGGAGACAGGGTCTCAGTATGTAGCCCAGGCTGGCCCCAAACTGACAGGGATCCTCCTACCTCAGTCTGCCAAGTGCTGCGATGACAGTACGCACCACAAGGATGCTGGCTTCTTTCTCATGCACAGTTTACACAACATGGGGGGGTGTGTCTCTTATGCCCCATCCCACCATGCTCCAGACTGGAACTGTTTGGAGTTCGGGTTTTTGTTTTTCAAGATTTTGACATGCCTCCTTCACGGACCCACAGCCTGCAAGCCACATCGCCTAGGTCACAGCCTGGGGGGAACTAGGAGCAATATTTTCATGCTCCTGCATGTGAACTGGACCAGCTGGGAGACAGAGCGGAACTTCCCATGCTGGAGCATTCAGGGCAGGGCTCCCCATGGTCACCCCATGTGGACACCTCGTCCTCCTCCCCAATGGGGTTGCGATCCCAGGTTGTGCACTGGTAGCTGTGGTGACCAAAGCAGTCCCAGCAGAGGAGGCCCGAATGATCCTTGCGCTCCCTGCTCCCACAGACTCCCAGGTCTGACTCACGCGTGTCTCTCTGCGCCCCGTGGCCCTCGGCTCTCGTATCTCCCTCCCCGATCACAGCTGAGCCAGTAGCCTGCCTGTGGTGCTGCACTGAGATCATCCTGCCCTCAGGAGGCTGAGGCAGAAGGGTCGCCACAAGTTCCAGGCCAACCTAGGCTACTTGATAAAATGGTCTCCAAAGCAAACCAAATCAAAGACAGAGGAACAAACAGGGACAGAGAGGGGCAAAGTCAGTCGGAGGAAGGGAAAGCGATTTCGCAGAGGGGACAACGGGAGGGCTCCTGGGCTGTGGAGTGATCCTGAGCTTTCAAAGTCCTGGCTGTCCTCAAGGGTTCTCATCATAGCAAAAGGCAGGAGGCCACTGCTGGCTTTGGAAGTAGAGGCCGTGGCTGCCCGCCAAGGGCTGTGGGCAACCAGCGGGGCGATGGCTCTGCCGAGCGCCAGTCCCGTGGCGCCCACCTGTCCCCAGGAGCCGTGGGAGACACTTAGCCTGTGACAGTTCCACCCAGCAGTTGAAGGCACAGAAAGGCCGAAAAGGTGAGACAGAGACCAGCTCTGTCACGTAGGCTGGGAAGTAGAGACCCGAGGTGGTGGTGGCCGAGGGGTCCTAGGGGACAGGGACAGTTCAGGGTCTTGACATGGTGGCCACACAAAGCCAGTCCTGCATCAAAATCCACAAAACGCACCTACCTGTAATCCTAGCCCTTGGGAGGCTGGGGCAGGAGAGTCACCGTGCGTGTGAGGCCAGTCTGGGCTACCGAGTGAGTCTGTCTCAAAAACCAAAACCAAAACCCCAAGATAAAATCCATAAAGCTATGTATTCCCCCCACAAAGGGCGGGCATTCCTGCTTGATTATGTTATTAAGAGACTTCTTCATACAATACTCAGTGTTTATCGCGTCCTGTAGGTGGATGTGCCCCAGGACCACCTGAGGGTGTGCACACCTGTCCTCTTCAGGCCCACAGTCAGCAAAGCCCTCTGAGGATCAGGGGTCAGGGCTGCCGGGCAGGTCTATCAGCAGGAACCACAGCCAGATGCGCACCTGCAGTCCCAGCACTCTGGGAGGCTGAGGCAGGGTGATTTTAAGTTCAAGCTCAGTCTGGGCCATTCACTGATTTAGCCAAACCTTGTCTCAAAAGATAAATTAATTAAGGGCTGAGACTAGAGCTCAGCACAAAGACATGGATTCAATTCCTGATGCTGAAGGAAAAGCAATAAAGAAGCAGCGTGCACAACGGCAGCGGCTGCTGGGCCCCGGGGACCTGGGGCGGCTGCGGCGTGGACCCTGCAGCCATAGTGCTGCCTGCTGGGCTCCCACCCAGCCACCGCCTGCAGTGCAGCGTGACTCATGCTTTGGCCAGACCAGAAAAGTGCACGGCTCAGCTGGTACTGGCACAGCCTCTGGGGACCACAGGCACTCGTACAGGGCGTGAGGCCAGCTCCACCCCCGCGGCAGGCCTGGCCAGATCCTGGATCCCCACCCCAAGCCCCCTGCCCCCATCTCAGCACCCTGTCTGCCTCCTGCCCGGCTGTCCCAGGACTTAGTGACTTTTCTTCACCCATCACCTCCTCTAAATCTGCAGGAGCAGAAATTCGCTCTTCTGCTGCATGTCATGGAGAAGGCCCGGGTAGGAGATACTCACTTGGCAGCCCTTCCAATGGCTGCGTGACCAGCGAGACAGCACCCCCAACACGCCACACACATCAGTGTGCTTGGGGCGATGCCCGGCGAGGCATATACCCAGATGCAGTGTGTAACATTATTTGAAGAGAACCAAAACAAATAGACATTTGATCAATAAATCAGGGCCCCCGGACCCTGGCATTACACCATGCCCAAGGACTGTTTGCATCCTGATGTCAGTCTCAACGTGGGTGTGTTTAGATTTCTGCAGTCTACTGTATATAAACTTCCTCCACGAAAGAAAGAAAGAAAGAAAGAAAGAAAGAAAGAAAGAAAGAAAGAAAGAAAGAAAGAAAGAAAGAATACAGCGGGTGTGGGTGGGAGTGTGGTAGTGTCCACCTGTAATCCCAGCACTTGGGAGGCTGAGGCAAGAGAACTGTTGCAAGTTCAAGAACAGATTGTTGTGAGTTTGAGACCAGGATGTTGTGAGTTTGAGACCAGGGCTACAAGGTGAACTTAAGGCCAGCCTGAGCTACACAGTGAGATCCTGCTTCAAAATGACCAAAAAGCCAGGTGTGGTGGCGCATGCCTGTAATCCCAGCACTGGGGAGGCTGAGGCAGGAGGATTGTTGTGAGTTCGAGACCAGCCTGAGCTACAAAGTGAGCTTAAGGCCAGCCTGAACTGCATAGAGAGACCCTGTCTCAAAAAGACAAAAAAAAAAAAAAAAAAAAAAAAAAAAAAAAAAAAAAAAAAAAAAAAAAAAAAAATCCTCAAAAAACCAAAATTAACCTCAGTGAAATGGCTCAGTGGAGTAAGCACCTGCTTAGGCATGGGCTGGGACCAGGGCTCAATCGCTGGCTCCACCTCCCGCACCGGCCTAGCCCTGGGCGTCCTGCCACTGAGTCTAGGTGAGGGGGCGCAAGCCTGTAATCGCCACGCGGGGGAGGCTGGCAGCAGGATGACCACTAGGAGTCAAGGCTGTAGGGAGACCCTACATCAAATACATTAAAAAACAAACAAACAAACAAACAAACAAAAAACCCACACATGTGGCTTGCAGGGACCAGATCTGAGGTGCTACACGCAGGGTGAAACCTCAGAAGTGTGACCTAGGGCAGAGCTAGGTACAATACAGTAGCTGAAATGTGTGAAAAACAGAAGGAAAAAGAGAGAGGAAGGGGAGGGGAGGGGAGCAAGGGGTCCAGGAGAGAGCTCCATGGCAGAAGGGCCTGCCTAGCAAGCACCAGGGGCTAAATTTAATCCCAGGTACCTCCCCCCCACACAATCCAATAAGAAGGAAGGAAGGAAGGAAGGAAGGAAGGAAGGAAGGAAGGAAGGAAGGAAGGAAGGAAGGAAGGAAGAGCCGGGGAGATAGCACAGTAGAGTAAGTGCTTGCCTGACAAGTGCGGGGTCCTGAGTTCAATTCTCAGTACTGCCAAAAAAAGAAAAAAGAAAGGAAAGAAAGAGGGAGAAAAGATAGTGGCTGCAGTGGTGCACACCTGCGATGCCTACCCAGGAGGCTGAAGCAAGAGTATGTCAAGTTCAAGGCCAAACTGGGCTACATAATGAAAACCTATTTCAAAATGAAAAATACAAAAAGGAGAACAACAGAATATGAAAATACAAGATACCAGATGCAGTGAAGCCCTGAAAGGGGGTAGCTGGGCACAATCCCTAGACTGTCTATTTTGGATTTGGTTTGGTATTAGAGATTGTGTCCTTAGCCGGGCGTGGTGGCGCATGCCTGTAATCCCAGCACTCGGCAGGCTGAGGCAGGATTGTTGTGTGTTCAAGACCAGCCTGAGCTACAAAGTGAGCTTAAGGCCAGCCTGAACTGCATAGTGAGACCCTGCCTCAAAAAGACAAAAAACTGAGGCAGGAGGATTGTTGTGAGTTCAAGACCAGCCTGAGCTACAAAATGAGCTTAAGGCCAGCCTGAACTGCACAGTGAGACCCTGTCTCAAAAAGACAAAAAAAAAAAAAAAAAGATTGTGCCCAGGTCCTTAGCACTGAGCTACATTGCCAGCATTTTTCTTTTAATTTAATTTAATTTAATTTTTGTTTTTTAATCTATTTGCTGGAACTGGCGATTGAACTCAGGCCCTTGCGCAAGCACTTATTCTACTGAGCCATCTCCTTGGATCCTTTTTTAAATATTTAGACAGGTTCTTGCTAGGCTTTAGGTTTTCCAGACTGGCTCTTAGCACGGTTAAGAGATCTGGGATTCCAGGAACATCAGGACACTCACATGGCCCCTCACCCCTCGCTTGGCCACTCGCTTCTGCTCCAGGGAATACGCCATGCCACCCTTTCAGGTCCACCCAGAGTCTGTTGCAAAATATTCCATTTCCACCCTCTGCAATCACTTTCCTCCCAGGAATGGTGTCTGAGGTGGGAGTGCTGACGTACTCCTACCGCCCAACCCAGACCCTGTCAGAGTGCAGAACCTGCAGGGCCCCCAGAGGCACAGCGTTGAGAGTTCTTATCCTGTGGAGGAGGCTGGCTGTGTGTGGCTCTCTGCAATGTCATCTCACAGGACACAGAGCCAGGACACCAACACCCAGGACGCCCAAGTCCTTTATATAAAACTGCCTGGATAGGCAAAGCAGTGCACACCTGTCCTTCCAGCTTGCGGGAAGCTGAGGCAGGAAGATCACTGAGTTTGGGGGCAGCATGGGCTCTACATTGAGTTCAAGGCAGCCTGAACTGCATGGTAAGACCCTGTGTCAAGACAACAATGAAGCCAGGCGTGGTGGTGCAGGCATATAATCCCAGCACTGGGGAGGCTGAGGCAGGGGGATTGTTGTGAGTTTGAGACCAGCCTGAGCTACAAAGTGAGCTTAAGGCCAGCCTGAACTGCACAGTGAGACCCTGTCTCAAAAAGACAAAAAAAAAAAAAAAAAAAGACAACAATGATGAAAAAAACAGCACACTTCAAAATATTTTTTAAAAGCAAAACTGGGAATGAGGCGATGTACTACTTCCATGGCAGAAACCTCTAGCTAAAGAAATGAATCTCTGCAAATTCCTCAGAGATCTCTGTGCTGGATGTTCATCACCTGTTTGTGATTTTGCCAGGCTGTGAGCTCAAGGCCAGAGGGTGGGTTGAAAGAGGCTGTTTTGCATGTGGTTGGGGCTGGGGTGGGGAGGTTACTTCATATTATGGGATGTCCATCTCCTCCCAAGCCCAGCCCAGAGCTGGAGACACCGGACAGCTTGTGTCACCCACACAAACTTGTGCCTTTGCTTGTGGGTACTGGCTCTGTCCTTTGGGGCAGTCTGTGGCCCCGCCTCTGGGTCAACGTCATGTTCCAGCCCCACGGCCAGGTTCGGCCTGTTCCTGAGACTCTATGCACCAGCACCCAGGAACTCATGTGGTTACCACGTGTTCCTTGGGGCTCTCTGGGTATCCTTTTCCTTGATTGTGTTTTGAGATGGGAGTCTCAATATGTAACCCAGGCTAGGCTGACAGTTGAGACCTCCTGCCTCAGCCTCCCACATGCTGGGATTATAGATGTGTGCCACCAACACGTGGCCCAGGGAGCTCTTCTGACTGCTCACTCTCTTCTGAACTTCCTCTTTACCTCTGTCTTCCCTGCCCCCATCTGACTCTCTCCTGTCCTCTGTGCATTTATTAGGCCACTACTGTATACAGAGAGCTGAGCCTCAGCACAAACTCAGATGAGGCAGGTACCAACCTGCAGCCACCGTGAGAGGAGAACAGAGATTGTAATTTTATTTTTTGCTCACTGGTCAATGTCCCACACTCATAATCAGGTCAGATCCTGGGAAACTTAGTTAGCGGGCAGGGAACAGCTTGGGCCGGCAGGTCCACTTTTTCAGCCAGCAAGTTGATGAGAACGGACTGCAAATGGAACCCTTGCTGGGAGAGTTAGAAAGCAATGCTGCATTGCAAATGCTGGTGTAAAACAAACACAAGCCATCTTTGTAGGGAGTTTTATATTGATTACACGGTGAAATGAAGCTACTTTGGGCCAATCAGATTAAAAATATAATTAAAATTAATTTCACCCATTTCTTTGACTCCTTTTTAAATGCTAGAATGGTAACCTATGGGAGCTAGGTGTGGTGGTACACACATGTATTTCCAGCCCCCTGGAGGCTGAGGCAGGAGTATCCCAAGTTCAAGTCTACTCTGGACTACTTAGCAAGACTCTGTCTGAAAATAATAAATTGGGGGCCAGGGATGTTGCTTGGTGGTACAGCACTTGCCTGGTAAGTGCAAGGTCCTGAGTTTGAAATTTGATTCAAAAAAATTTTAAAAGAGGGCCGGGAGATGGCTCAGTGGAATAAGCGCTTCCCTGGCAAGCACAAGGGCCTGAGTTCAATCCCCCGGTTCCACAAAAAATAAATAAATAAATAAATAAATAAATAAATAAAAGAAATGGCGATGCAGCTCACTGAAAAGGCCCTGGGTTGGATCCCCATTAGCAAAGGAAAAACAAAACAAAACAGTGTAACTATGGGGCTCACGTTGTGCACCTAGGGAGGCGGATGGGACAGGCTTGTTGACCCCCCCGGGGGGGGAGGGGTTGGTGTGAGAAGTCCCCAGATGGAGAAAGACCCCAGGGAGAAGACTCCTCCTGCTGGTAGGCACCCCAGCTGATTCTTCCCTCCAGCACGGGGCTGCGAAGGGGTCCCAGGAGCAGTCCCAGGGATGAGGGGGCCTTAGGGCCTGTTTTCCCTCCCTGAAATGGGAAATCGCCGTGGCAACCACACAGGCTGCTCCCAGGGTGGCAGGAGCTTGGAGGCCTCTGAGCCCAGCACTCAAGGGAAACCACCGTCGCCACTGTCCTGCCCTGCCCCCACCTTCCCAGGTCCCGAGCACCTGGCTCTGGAAGGATGGCAGGGATCTGAGAAGGAAGGAGAAACAAAGCAGAGGACCAAGGAACGAAAACAGCCAGGACACCGCTCTGGTCACTAGCCCAGCAGACAGCTCCATAGCGGGTATTGGGGATGTCACTGTGTCACATACTTCTACAGCCACCCGGTCCACTCGGCAGGGCCTGGGGACTGAGAGACAGAGCTGGCATCTGAACTCGGGTGGCCTTTTATGGGCATTCTTGCTCTTTCTTTCTTTCTTTCTTTCTTTCTTTCTTTCTTTCTTTCTTTCTTTCTTTTCTTCCTTCCTTCCTTGCTCTCTTTCTTTTCTTTCTTTCTTTCTTTCTTTCTTTCTTTCTTTCTTTCTTTCTTTCTTTCTTTCTTTCTTCCTTCCTTGCTCTCTTTTCTTTCTTTCTTTCTTCCTTCCTTCCTTCCTTCCTTGCTCTCTTTCTTTTCTTTCTTTCTTTCTTTCTTTCTTTCTTTCTTTCTTTCTTTCTTTCTTCCTTCCTTGCTCTCTTTTCTTTCTTTCTTTCTTTCTTTCTTTCCTTCCTTCTCTCTCTCTCTCTCTCTCTCTCTCTCTCTCTCTCTCTCTCTCTCTTGCTTGCTTGCTTGCTTCCTACCCCAGGCTGGCCTTGAACTCATGACAATCCTCTTGCCTCAGCTTCCCATGAGCTGGGATCACAGGTCTGCGCCCCCACACCTTGCAGTGGTGGTCTCCCCACTTTCTCTGCCTCTCGGTACCCACGTGAGGGCCCCCACATCTCTCTGAGGGCCTCTGTCCAGGGTTCCTCACAAGATCAGGGGCTTCGATGCTCCTGTTGGCTTAAAGGTCCCTTTCCCTCCTCGAGAGTGAACAGAGGCAGCAAGTGTCCTGGACCGTCCGGTGCCTATTCGGGACTCCAGGGGGCACAAAATGGACACAGGACAAAGGCTGAGCCTCTTGCCCTCTGCCTGCAGCATCCCGCCCGGCCCGGGCTGTGCTCAGCCTGTGCTCAGCTGGGCCGGCGGGGGAACGTTTTATAGGCAGCTACACGGGTGCTGCGCAGTAAAACCATTCAGGCGCACAGCTGCCTGGCAAGGAGGGGCGGAAAAGGGCAGAGATCACAAGGTCCCCAGCCAGGTACCCGGAGATCAGAGGGAGGGAGGGGCGGCAGTTGAGGCTATCCCGAGCCACTGAGGGTGCGGCCCAGCGGGTCCAAGGCTGCTGCCCTGCCAGGCCTTGACCTGAGGTCCAGAGGGGGGGTCGGGAAGCCTATCAGGGTAGGAGCTCCCGTAGGATCCTGCTCCACCCGCCTTCCTCATCCCTAGATCCAAGGTGTGCTAGAGTCAGGTTTTCTGGGTTCAAACCCCAGCTACGCCCCATTTGACAGTTGTGTGACCCTGGGCAAGTTTTTCAACCTATCTGAGCCTCATGTAAATGGGATGACAGTGGCACTTAATCATCCACACAGGTTGATCCCAGGAAGGCAGGCCGGTGGGAAGATTAAGTGGGATAATACCCTGCGTTGAGTGCTCAGATCTCGGAGCCCGCGCACCACGCAGCCCTGCTCTGCCCCAGCTGTCCATCTTGCCTGCCTTCTGCTTCTCTCCTTCTCGAGCCTGTACTGTGCTGTCGTAAGCCTTTTAGTTCCCTGGATACATACGGGCTGCACGGGATTCACCTCACCTATAAAGCACAGGGAACCACAAACCCCTTGGTCTAAAAGCTCGGAGCAGTGGCCTTACTATCTATTTCATAGCCCGGAGTAACTTTTGGACTGATTGTACCCACAGGCTGCCAGCTAGGTTTAGGTTTTCTCATTCAGGAGGCGTAAAATGCAGCCAGGAGCTGGATGTGGTGGTACATGCCTGTGATTCCAGCAGTCAAGAGGCTGAAGCAGGAGGCTTGCCAAGAGTTTGAGGCGAGCAGTGGCTACCTAGAGAGTTCAAGTGAGAGCCTGTCTCAAAAAGCAAACCAGCCCCCTCCTCCCCTAAAAAAATCAAGTTAAAACTTAAAAATGCCAGCAGGCTAGCTAGGTCCCAGGCGCTATTTGCTTTGGCCCACTGTGGGTCCAGGTAGCAGGCATTTCCTACACTCCCCTGATTTTGCTGGGGGCGGTTGACCCGGCAGCCCGGCGCTCCAGGCAAGCTCCGCCCCCTCCTCACCCTCCTTGTAACCCTGACTCATCCAGGCCCCACGTTGCCCAATCTCGCCTCCATCTGTCCGTTCATTCATTGCTGTGGGTCCTTCTCTGGGACCAGCTCCATGCTGTCCCCAACTGGCTGAGGCTCGGGCCTCAGGGGGGATCTGAACACAGGTCAGTGTCACTGGGGGCCCCAGGTAGGAACATCTTTTCCCTGGCCTGGTCAAGGAATCCCGAATGCTACCCTGAAAGCTCTGAGCCTGGGATGCAGTCAGGCCAGCAAAGGCGAGAGAGCAGAGGTTGCCCCGGAGGAGCGCGCTACACGTGCAGAGACAGTGTAGACGGATCAGGGGATCCGTCCATCGGTGAGGCTGATGCCAAGGCCTAGAATGGGGGAGATGGAGAGGTGGGGAGGCTCCCCCCCCCCCCATTCCCGTGGCCCTGGAAGGTGCCCCCAGGCCTGAGCCCGATTCCAAACCAAGGGCCTCCACTCTATTTCTCTTGGGAGGAAGATTACTCTCCAATAAAATAGATCTCTTACAAAGCTTTTGTGAGCCTTCACCAAGAAGGAGGAAGAGCCCCAGAGGACTGTGGAAAGGGGCCAGCTGGGGACAGACTTAGGGTTTTGAAGGAGCCTCTCTGGGGATCCCTGTGGCAGAAACCTGGTGTCAAGGCCTGGGACAGGGAGCCCGAGGTGTGGCCTGGGAATGTGACATCACCATCACTCCATGGATGGAATGTGGGAAATCACAAGGTGGGGTGGGCGCAAGGCAGCACCCCGGCCTGGAGGGGCTGGGAAGATGGAAGAGGCAGCTAGGGACCCACTCAGGCAGCAAGGCTCCCCAAGAGCTGAGGCTGAGCTGGGGCTCAGAGTGTGGGGCCCGCTGTGGCCTGTGGCAGCGTCCAGGGCCAGACCCAGGACCAGGGCTGCGGGGACATCAAGGAGGAGCAGTGCCTGGACACCCTGTGTGTGTGTGTGTGCAGGGACTCTGTGGGGGAGCTATTTTCTGAGGACACAGGGCAGAGCCCCACCCCTGGGCAGGAAGAGCTGAGTACTGAAGCAGACCCCTTTCCCAGGGGCCCAGAGATGGCTAGGAACCACATCTCAGGTGGTTCGAGCCAGGCAGCTCTTGGTTGGTTGGTGTTAGCGGCACCATCTCTCGAGTCCTGACTTGTGGGACCCTGGATCTGGGGTGAGAGAGGGCCCAGCAGTGCACAGGAGTGGGGAAGAGGCAGCCCTGTCCCCTTCTCACTGCCCAGGCAGCCAGAGGTCACCCCAGCACTGTGCTGTGTGCTCGCAGATGAGTGCCTGCCTCTCTGGGCCTCACCTGTTCTTTGGAGAGATGGAGCCTGTGGGAGAGGCACAGGAGACTCCCACCAAGGCCGCTAGGGAGAAGGAACCCACTGTGCCCAGGTTAGGGCCAACTCGGGCAGAGGGCCTTGGCTGGGGCCCTCTCCCTCCCAGCCTGTGTTTCCCTACCAGGGGAGCAGGTGCTCCTGGACAGGTGTCTGACGTACTGGGTGCTGCCAGGAGCTAGAAGGCTCTGTCCTTCCCTCTCCCACCTGGCCCCCACCTCCTGGGGCACAGCTTTGTCCCTCAAGGACACACAGGTGTCCCTATCCTGCCCCCTCATTCTGCCAACTTCTAGTCCAAGCAGGGGGCACATTCTGATCCATAGGAAGGACCCTCGTTCCTTTTTTCTTTGTTTGTTTGAGACAAGGTCTCACTGTGTAGCCTAGGCTGGCCTCAAACTTGTAGCAATTCTCCTGCCTCAGCCTCCTGAGTGCTGGGCTCACAGACAAGTACCACTCCTGGCACTCTCCCCAGTTTTTTGAGTGCTTTAGAAGGTTGTCCTGGGAAGAAATGGGGTACAGCAAGCCCTCAGGTTTGCTAGGCAGCTCCTGGGTGCCAAGCAGGCACCAGGGAGACGGCAGCCGTGGGTCCCTTGCATGGAGGAACAACAGAGGCTGGGCTGACTCAGTGCTTATGGCCCAGAAGGGTCCTGGGGCCACTAGCTTGGTCCCTGTCTCCGGACTCCTAGACTTTTGGGTCACCTCACCCGATCTTGGAGATTTCCTTCTCAGAGTAGTCCGACATCTCCGGGGCGCAGGGCCGGTCCAAGGCTGTGAGCGAGGGGCAGGAGGAGAGGAGCCAGCCAGTGGCGAGCAGCCCGCGTCTGTCGCCCAGCGAGCGCCAGGTGCCAGCCAAGTGCGACCTCGCCCGCCCAGGGGCGGGGCAGCAGCCGGTTCGCCAAGGTGCTGCCCACGCCCCCGCGCTGCCAGACGGGAGGGACGGGTACCTCCCTGCTCCGAGGGCGGGAGGGGAGGGAGGGGCAGCGCCGGCCCGACCAATGGCACGTCGGAGGCGGCTCCGGCACCGCCCATCCACCCAGGTCGTTCGTTCGTTCGTTTGTTCGTTCATTCATTCATTCATTCATTCATTCATTCATTCTTTCTTTCTTTCTTTCTTTCTTTCTTTCTTTCTTTCATTCTTTCATTCTTTTTCTTCTGCTTTTCTTTGAATTATGGGGTCAAGGTCTTGCTCTGAAATCCAGACTGGTCTTACCCAGGTGGGATACCTGTTACTTCAGCCTCCCAAATTCTGGGATCACCGCACCTGACTTCATTCATTCATTTTTATTTCTTCAAAAACTATTTGCTGGGGGCAAGGGAGGTGGCTCAGTGGAATAAGTGCTTCCCTGACAAGTGCAAGGGCCTGAGTTCAATCCCGGGTTCCCACCCACCCCCACCCCCCAAAAAAAAACCTATTTCCTGAGTACCTGCTGTCTGCTAGGCAGGGGTGACAGAGGAAAAAGGTCAGAGTGAAAGACATAGAGAGACCAAGGACAGGAAGGGACACAGCAGAGACACGTAGAGGGTCAATGATAGAGACAAAGAGGTCAAGAGAGGTGACAGACCGAAAGATTCTGGGATGGAAACACATGGAGAGATAGATAGTGAAAAACACTGACTGGGACAGAATCCCAGAGAAGTCCAGTGAGGAAGACAGACCCAGAGATGCAGCAGGAGCCCTGTCTGGGGCTGCCCAGGCCTGGGGGACAGCGGTGCCTTGGTTTCCCCATTTGTGCATGGCCCCCACTTTGTCAGCTGTTGTAAGGACAATGGGGTCATTTTGAGGGGTGGCTGCTGGCCCTGTCCTCCCAAGCCCTGCATTCCCTGCCCTGGTCCCATGCCCAGTCCTTGGGTCTGCCTGAGAATCCCAGACCCACCAGGAGTGACATTTTTCCTGAGCGGAATGGGCCTGACACATTTAAAAACACTTTCTGAGAGATGAATCAAGAAAGGAAATAAAAGTTGCTCTGCCACCTCCAAAAATACCTACCATAAACATTTTGACAAGATTTTTTAAAGAAACTTATTTCTCAGGGGTCAGGGAGATTCTAGTCAGACGAATAAACACTCTCCTCCCCAAAATCAACTTTTGTTTTGTCTTGTTTCTGGTACCATGGATTGAACTCGGGGCCTTTGCCCTGAACTTTATCCCAGTCCCCCACCCACTTTGAGACAGGGTCTCAGGAAGTCTAAACTGGAGATCCTCCTACTTCAGCCTCCCAGGGTGCTGGGATGACAGATGTGCCTGACACGTGCGGGCTTTAAATTTTATTTACTTGGGTCGGGGAGATGGCTCAGTGGAATAAGCGCTTCCCTAGCAAGCTCAAGGGCCTAAGTTCAATGCCCGGTTCCACACACACACACATACACAAATTATTTACTAAATATTGTTGCACAGGAGAGGGAGATGGGAGAGATCATTCTGCTAGGGATGTATGGAACGTGGCCCCGCAGGGTGAGTGTCCTGCTGTGGACCCCGTGCTGCCTCTCGCCTCTGCCTCAGAGAGGCTGGCAGAAGGAGATACTGGACGAGCAGGAGGACCCGCTGCCTGACTGGTGGTGGGAGTTGGGAGGGTGGGAGTGACCAACAGGGAAGAAGGAACGATAAGGTGCACAAGTGACTCAGGATGGGGGCCTGGGCGGGACCCAGAGACACCGGCAACATCCTGGCTATCGCGCCAAGGGAGGGACAAGGGTTGGCACTCGCTGATCCCATAGAAATCCATTAGGACCCTGAACATCCGCAGGGGTCTCCCAGGACTAGCCACAGGGGCAGGAGGCAGGGCTGAGATGTACTCGGCGCCTGGGCCCAGCTGTTGTGCTTGACTAGGGTTTCTTCCTCGACCTCTTGAAAACCACGCAGGAGTTTAATCCCCAACGTCTTATGTTACCGGTATTAAGAGGGTGGAAACTTAATCCGACTGTGATGTTTAGAGGTGGGGCCTTTGGGAAGTGATTAGGTTAGGTGAGGTCATCCAGGTGGAGCCCACGAAAGGATGGCGATGACGTTAGGCGGCGAGAGAGGCTGCATATTATCAGTGTGGTGAAGAGCTGGTGGCAAGGGGTCTTGAGGACCTGCTAACGCCTTTTTCACCTCTAGAACCATAAGAGGAATTAACTTTCTTCTTTATAAAAGACCAGTCTCATGTATTTTGTTATATGACAAAGTGGCCACTATACCATCCCTCTATCCATTTATTGATTCATTCCTTCACTCGTCCACTATTCATTCAAATATTCGTTGATTGTTTATCCATCTAACCATCCATCAACCCATCCATCTGACTACCCACCATCCATCTATCCAATTATCTACCACCCATTCATCCAGATATCTGTCTACCCCCCAGCCCCACAAACCCATCTATGCAACCACCCATCCATTTGATTTACCCATTCATGAGATGCTTCCATCCACCCAAGGAGCCAGCCATCATTCTATCTTTTTCTTTTAATTTTTTTATTTTATGTATAAAGAGTTTGCACAGTCTTTCATTGTGCGGGGCTGGGGAGATGGCTCAGTGGAATAAGCGCTTCCCTGGTAAGCGCAAGGACCTGAGTTCAATCCCCAGTTCTGCCAAAAAAGAAAAAAGAAAAGAAAGTCTTTCATTGTGCGCCTGTATGGCCTGGATAATCCATCGAAGGAAGATCACTTAGTCCAACTTGATGAAGCCGATGTCCTTCGCGTACTGACGGAAACATTGGCGGCACATGTTCAGACCGTATTTCCAGATCAGACCTTGTCGGTTCGAGCAGATGCGGCAAGAGCGGGGAGCCCTGGGCTAATTTCCTTGGGTGGCTCCAGTACAGCTGCTGGTGACCCATGTTGCTTCCAGAGGTATGAGGAGGCAAAAGGCAGCCATCGTTCTATCTATTCATTATCCATCCATCATCCATTCAACCACCTACCATCTACACATCCACCCACCCAAGTCCCCATCCATCCATCCATCCATCCATCCTATTCATGAGATTCTCCTATCCAAAGACCCATCCGTCACCTATCTATTCACTATCCATCTGTCATCCATCCACCCACCCACTTACCCACCCATCCAAAGAGGAATCCATTCAACTCTTCACCTACCCATCCATCCACTCATCCATTCTGCTCCATTTATCCATTCATGAAATGCTCCGTCCATCATCCACCCATAACCTATTCATCTGCCCAGTCAACCATTCTTCCCAAATGCACCCATTCATTCACCATTCCTCCAACACTGGGAGAAGTGTTCCTGCTGTCTTCATGGACTGGTTTTTACTCACTCACAGGACCGTGAGTAAACACGCTTAAAGCCAATCTGACCAAAGCAGTCTTTATTTAGCACTAGAAATGAAGCATAAGTGACCAAGAGAAGAACAATATTAAATTCCACTTCATTTTGTTTTTGGTAATGAGGACCAAACCCAGGGCTTCCAGCTTGCTAGGCAAGCATTCTACTGCTGAACTGAATCCCCAGCTCCTCCACTTCATTTTAATTCATTTAAATGTAGCTTTAATTACAGAAATAGTGTAAAATACTTTACCCTGAAATACAGCAGAAGTGCTTTGATAAGACTACATTTCACTGGGCATGGTACATGCCTGTCATCCCAGCAGTTGGGAGGCTGAGGCAGGACAGTCACTCTGAGTTTGAGTTCAAGACCAGCCTGAACTACATAGCGAGCTTATCTCAAAAATACAAAACAGAACACTATACTTCAATTGTAGTGCTATCAACTGAGTATTGGAATGGAGACACAAAGCCTACGAAACATCTCAGGGTGATTTTGATATTGATTTCACATTGAAGTGATGGATAGATTGGATTAAATAAAGTATATTCCAACAATTAATTTCACCAGTTTTACTTTAAAAAAAAAAAAGTGTTGGGCTGGAGAGATAGCTCAGCGGCCTAATTGCCTGCCTGGTAACACAAGGACCTAGGTTCAATTCCTAGCACTGCATGCCATGCTGCCCACTAAAGCCAGGTGTGGTGACACAGGTCTATAATCCCAGCATTGGGGAGGCTGAAATAGGAGGATCACTATCAGTCCTGTGTGGCAAGACCCTTGTATCAAATAAATAAAAGATTTTAAAAAATGTGTAGAGAGCTGGGGAGATCGTTCAGTAGAATAAGCACCTGCTTGGCAAGCCATGGTCCTGAGTTCAATTTCCGGTACAGCTAGATAGATAAATAAATAAATGTGTTGAGGCCAGGCATGGTGACATAAGTGTGTGATCTTATGCTTTGAGATGCTGAAGCAGAGGACAGCCTCAACTTTATAAAGAGTTCATATCAAGAAGCTGCCTACAAACACATGTTGTCCAGGAATGTGGCAGCTCAAGCGTATACTATTTGCGCTGGCCCCCCGGAGCTGGGATTGGAGTCCGGGCTGGGGTCCCTTGTAGAGGTCAGTGCAGTGGGGAGGCTTCCCTGGGGACAGATGCCCCAGGAGGCAGATGGACGTGATGGCTCGATATCGAGCAGGGACCTGAGTGTGAAAGAAAGGCGAGGTGGGGGAGGGGACTGGAGGCCCGAGCAGTACTGGTGGGAATTTTCCCTTCCCCAAGAGCGAGAACTTGGGCTGCGTCCCTAGGTGCGCACAAGCTAAGGCCGTGTCCTCCAATCCCCAAACCTCTAGGAAGATGATAGCGAAGTCTTCCTGGGCCAACTGCCTTGCCAAGGCTCCCTCACCGCCTGGAGCTCAGGGACTGACTTTGAGGGAGGCAGGCCGCAGAACTGGGCTGGAGGGGGCCCCCATTCCTGGCCTTCCCCCAGGCCCCGCCAGCCCCTCCCAGCCCTGGAGATCGAGTTTTGCTGTGGGAACTCGGATGCGGCAGAGGGAGGTCACTAGGTCATGAGGTCATGTTTCCGAAGAATCAGGCCATTGTCACCTCCTGAGCCCAACCTTTCCATTAAAAGCTGGTAATTGCCACAAATACCGGAGAGCTCGGCTGCTGGAGCGGCTGCGCTCCCAGAGGGCAAGGCTGGGGGAGGGCACCCCAGTCCCGAGGTCGGCGCAGCGCAGGACGCTGTGTGGGGAGGCCCGGCCGCCGGCCTGGGCGAGGAGCCCGAGCACACGCGCCTGGGTGTGGAGCGAGCGCGGGAAGGCGGTGGGCTGGGCCCTTGGGAGGAAATGCAGACCGCAGGCGGGCGGGCGCGGAAGGCGGGCCGTGGACACCCCGGGGCCGGCTTCCGCGCCCCCGGCCGCCCGCCTAATCGCGGGACCATCTCCGGGTGTGCGGCGTGGCAGAAACCTTCCCTGCCCTCCTCCCCGATTACTCCATCGCTGGGGAGCCGCCCCAGGGCCGATACCACCCCGCCCCGCGTCCTCCGGCTGGGGGCAGCAGGGGGTCTGCTGTGGGGTCCCACGGAGCGGTGCAGAAGGGGACAGAGGCTTGGCGGGGCTGGGGCCAGAAACCTGGGTCGGACGTGGTACGACTGTCATCCCAGCGCTCAGGAGGCTGAGGCAGGAGGATAGCCGCAATTTCGGGACTAGCCCGTGCGGCTTAGTGAGAGGGTCTCAAAACAAAAACAAACAAAAAAACCCCACCCAGTCGCCAGGTTAGCAAAGTCCGAAGGGAGAGGGGTTTTGGATTGAGGGCGGAGGGCAGAGCTAACTGGGGGCACTGGGCGTGTGCTCTACGCAGGGTCCTGGGCGGTACAAATGAGCACCGGTGAGCGAGCCCCGAACTCCTTGTCGTGCCAGCGTCATTCTCCAGGTCTCCGGCCTCTCCTCCCAAGTGCCAGGACCAGACAAACCCGCCGCGCCGGTCGACACCCCCGCCCCTCAGGCTCCCTCCGGGGCGGGGCGGAGGTGGGCGGGCACCTGCGTCAGCCCCGCCCCCTTCAGCCCGCCGGGCTCCTGCCCGACCTCCGCCCTCCCGCGGCCTTCACGGCCTTGCTTCC
>PVKA01019764.1:0-41455 GCA_004027165.1 Ctenomys sociabilis
AAAAAAAAAAAAAAAAAAAAAAAAAAAAAAAAAAAAAAAAAAAAAAAAAAAAAAAAAAAAAAAAAAAAAAAAAAAAAAAAAAAAAAAAAAAAAAAAAAGAAAACTCAAGATTCAAAACAGAGGTGGCAAGCAGGATATTAAAGTTTTTTTTTCCAGCGTATTTTATGACACAGACTGAACTTACCAGTAAAAAAAAAAAAAAAAAATGCTGAAATTTGAAAGTCCAACCATGATTTTTGTGGCTTAAAGAAACTACTTTGTAGCTATAAGATTCTATTAGTGGCAAAAAAAAAAGAAAAAAAATCCCTATAAATTAAATAATACCAGATATAATTAGAAGAACTTAAAGTTGCCTCGTTCATATCTAATAAATATTTTACATAATGAATCGCTAATTTTAAAATACCAGAAAAACATTCAAATGCCTGTGACTATATTTAGCAAGATGTTTTATAGTTGAGAAAAACTATGCTCTGCCAATTTCACAGATATAAAATTACAAAGTATCATAAAGCATATCATGAGATTTTAAGAATGACAAGTAGGAAAATCATGCTGAAGATACCTTGCAAGACTAATATTTCTTGTAATAAAAGAGAAGAAAAACACTTTCCAAACTGTGGCAGCTTATTATAGACCTTGAAATTAGTATTAATTATAGATTGGTTATTTTGATAAGGCAACTATTGTAACAGTTACCTGTATAATAGTGAAAATAACTGACCCTACAAGTAGAATGGCACCCATCTGTGTCTCAGTTTTGTCCTTTAACAGCTGTGTGACAGTGCTGGGAGAAATGCACTGCACAAGGCAAAGGACAATGAAAAGGAGAGTAACCCTGCCAAAAGTATTCCAGAGAGGAAACCAGAGCTCCAGAGGGGACTGTAAATGAGCTAATTTAGATAGAAATTAATACAGTAAGAAAAGGACTGGGGTGTCAAGGAAGGTGCAGCATAAAGGCATCGGAATTGCAGCTGGAGGTGCACCCACAAAAGGCCAGGCCTGAAAATAAAGATGCGATGGTCAGGCCCGTGTGCCTTCCTCAGCGATCAGCAGGGTCTTCGCATGATACCATCACGAGCACCGCCTGACCCAGAAGTTCAGGTGGCGCCACTCCTCCAGCTGGGTGGCCAGAGCATCCAGACCCATCCCTTCCCACATACACTTGGGCCTTTCCATGCACCTTGCCCGTGGCCTGCTTCCCTGTTCGGCTATTATTATCTAAGCAGCTATACTTGTAATCTTAGAGGTCGATGGCTGTCTGACCCACGCTTACTCACCTTGTAACCTTGCTGTATACATGACTCCAGAAGCAAGGCCTCGCTGCCGTTCCTGTGGGTTCCCTTTTTCCTCCCAAGGGTTATCTCTCAGTAAATCTTTCCTACTTGTAACCTCCAGTGTTGCTTAGAATTCATTCTTTGATTTTGGGCCACACCAACTTGAGGTATCTGACATCTACAAGGTTGGTATTATATTTTCTCCTAAATCATTTGGAGTTCCCACTGAGGTACATGGAAGGAGGTAAGAGCTGGCTTTTGTTTCACAGCCTGCCTAAATATTTTGACTGGATTTTGTATTGATTCGCTTAGGTCAGCAAAAGCTCTCATCCGCTGTTTTCTGAGTGCTGAGGCCCAGTGTGATTCTCCACCCCATGCTGGGTGGTGTGCACAGCAGAGCAAGGCAGAGGTGACAGCACAACACTGCTAGATGAGCTGAAGAGCACACTGTGGCTTTCGTGGGACTCTTTCCCACCAGTGCTCTGTCCTTCTGCTCCACTGCCTCTTCTTCCTCTCCTTGTCTTGCTCTCCCTTTCCCTTCCCCTCTTTCTTACCCATCACTTTTTGGGAAGGTACCTGGTGTGTTGTGAGCTGCCTTATAGAGAAGCCACATGAACCGGTGGCCTCTAGAAACCTACTGGACTAAGTTTGGAAGTGTAGGGACAGAGAGCCCCATGGGTAGAAGAGCTAGGATGAAGGCCCTATTGAGCTTGACAAAGTTAGCAGAGAATTCTACTAATGGCAGTTTCTGCCTCCATAGTTAGACTCAAGGAATTACAAAGATGAAAGGCAAAGAATAAGGAAGAAACTAGTGAAGGTCCCATGTAGCATGACTAACAGAGTAATTGTTTACTTCTCTTTTACTTAATCCTTAAACCTAAACTGCCTATGTAGAAGAGCTGCACCCATGGTCTCATGCAAAGGACAAGGAAAAGTTATGGCCAGAAAAATGTACGGTTAGGATGGCAAGCAGCCAGGGAGCCAGCCAAATTCCCGGAGCCTACATGGGGAAAAGGAGCCCAGAAAATGAGCTAGGGAAAAGAAATCCGTAAGTGTTTCACTCTTGACTACTCCCCATTGTCCAGAGTGAATGTCTGCGATGCACCTCCCCTAGAATATCATTTTTTATTTTGAACTCTACTTTTTTTTTTGTCTTTTTGAGACAGGGTCTCACTATGCAGTTCAGGCTGACCTTAAGCTCACTTTGTAGCTCAGGCTGGCCTTGAACTCACAGCAATCCTCCTGCCTCAGCCTCCCAAGTGCTGGGATTATAGGCATGCGCCACCACGCCCGGCTTGAGCTCTACTTCTTTAGTATTTTACCACTACTGTGTTTAGGGTTGTTGGAGCTCAGTGTCCAGCAGACTCCATGGGATGGCATGGCCCAGCATGCTGTGGGGAACAGTCCTCCCCAGACATGGCAGAAGTGGATCTTCTAAACTGTCAACCTATCAGGTGACTCCAGCCACAACTCCCCTCAAGGGAGACCTGGAGCCAGAATATCATAACTAAGGTACTCTTTGGGATTCCTCACCTCAAAAGCTGTGTAAGATAATTCATTCTTGCGACTTGTAATGTGGCAGACTTTAAGAGCCTAGAGAGAACAGCAGGTGAAACAGAATTTACTTAGGTGCACAAAGACTGAGCTTTGAACAACAACAACAAAAGAGCTTGGTTTTATATGTGTGGTGGAAGGGATCAGTCTACCTAGCAGTGTGGAACTGGTGGGTGGGCAATTGGGTGTCTAGGAGCAGGATAAAGGCAAGTGGTGATGATTTTGTAACAGTATATCTTGGTGGAAAAAAAAAAAACCAGGATTTTACAGAAGTGAGAAGTCATAAAACCTACAGGAACAAAATCTCTATTTGTAATAGAACAAGAAATAGCAGCCATAGGAACATAGGAGGGGGCAAGACTGAGTGGGAACTGCTTAAGGTAGGGGAGATGTTTTTCTCTTATTTTTGTTTCAGTAATATATCACTTTGGCTAAGATAGACTACAATTAGTAGAATTTCCTTTCCTGTATGCTTCCAGTTATACTGGGAAAGAAGCAAATTTCATGTGGGAATTTTGAAGCATGAAAATAAAGCTGTAGGTATTTTGCAGTGCCCATACATTGTCAACCTCTGCTAACTCCCCAGTACAGATGAAGCAGAGGCTGGCTTACAACTAGTTCACTTTTTCTTGGATCTGTCTACTGAGCTAGGGGTGTAATCTGTATCTCCTCGGTAAGAGACAGCAGGACTGACTTAAGTTTCATTTTGTCCTCAAAGGGCTCTGCTCATGCATTGCAGTTCCTCATTGTCTTGTTCTCCCTCATTTTACAACCTTTTTAAATTGCCTGCCTCTGCCTCTGGATTTAAAAGTCAGCCTCAGATGTGCAGACAGCAGCCTTACAGAAACTGCTGGGCCAGTTTGACCAGTTGAGTTGGGTCAAATTTCTGTACAAATTCTTTTGAGAGTGTTTTTATGGATGCATTCACTGATATAGGTACATACACACATATGGCTGGTTCTAGTTGCATTTGAGCAGTTTGATTCATCAGCTGGGAGTATATCTCAGGCTTAGAGAATAAGCAAACATTCCTGGGTCCCCAGCATAAAAAAAGAAGATATATTTACTGATGTAGAAAATAGTTTAATGAGATTAAGGGTAAACCAGCTCTCTAGGGAAGGGCCTGAGATTGAGTTGGGTCATCAGCAAGATTCGTGATAATTTAAATAATAATAGTGAACTAGGACTTTGGACAAAGGATGAATCTCGATGTTATATTTGTCCCTCTCTCCTAAAAGGAGGGGCTATCATCCACTATTAAACTCTACAGTTTTGAGGAATTTAAAATATAATGTGGAATACTTGAAGTACAGCCATTTGCTACTAAGTTATTGAGTTTCAAGAAAATTATAACGCAAAATAACTAGCTTCTTTCTAGGTTCCCACTTTACTATAAATAGTATGTGAACGAACTAGGTTCAGTTGGACATGATAGCAAACAATTATGGTCCCACCATTCAGGTAGCTGAAACAGGAGGATTGTCATGAATTTGAGGCCAGCCTGAATTACAGCTTGCGACTGTTACTGAGTTTTGGAACGATGGCATCTCTTACTGGAGGTGGTTTTTAAGGTTTTTCTTATCTAGAACAATTAATTGAATAAGACAAAGAAAAATGATAACACAGTGTAGCTGAAAAAGTAAAAGTGAAGAGTATGGGGAAAACTTGAGTGTGCAGAACGAACTTGGGCCAAATAAAAGAAGAAAAGAAACAGACTGTGCTGCTGTGAGGAAAGCCATGGTAGGGAGCACTTCATGGCGTTACGGGCAGAGGAGTTGGATGGAAACATTGTAGGCAGTCACACAGGGCAGAAGGAGTCAATATGGAAGACAAGACGACTTTGGGACTTGGAAGAGACAGACAGTCCTGCTGTGAGTCAGGCCTCAAGACAAAGAGGAAACGAATACAGCCACATACCTCCCTGGGGTGAGCATCAGGAATTGATATTCTAGTAGGCGTCCATCACCTTAAAGAAGCCAGAAACAGTCACTGACCCACTCCTTACAGGAAAAGCCCCTGCTCTGTATTCATGTCCACTTGCTACATAACTGCCTTTCCCATTTAGTCCTGAATTTAATCAATTTTATCTGAGTACTTGTGCTTGTAATCTCATTGACTGAGCATAGTTTTGTCCCACCTGATGCCCACCTGGAGAGTTTTCATTTCTACACCTTGGACCTGCTTCATCTCATAGTTTTGCTGGAGAACAATCCATAGAAAAGGCAGATTCCTAGACAACCTGCTTGGGTCCCCTTCTGTCCCTCTATGGGACAGAAGCTTTCTTTCTCCCACTAAACACATTCTGGTCTTAACTTTCATTGTTCCTAAAATACATTCTTCAGTATATGAGAGCATAAACTTGGCCCAGGTATCCCAGAGGCTGGCAGTTTCACTCCCCTATGTCAGTGGCATCTGTGTCCTTCTATGCCATCCTCACCTTGCTGGAACTTACAAGAATTTCTACATGGAAGGTTCGGAGAGGTGACACTGCATAGCTTCTAGAATCCTGCCACATTTGTCTATCCTGTATTGTTGTAGGCAGCTGAGTTAGCTAGAAATATTATAGGCAGTAAGACAGGGCCAGGCTCTCGAAGGAGATAACATATCTTGCAACTCTGGGAGGAACGGATGCTCCTGCCATGGGCCAGACCTAAAGACCAAAGGCCTACCTCCCAGAGATTGACACGCGAGATTGATCATCAACCTGAGGGAGACCAAGAATCATTAATCCAACTACTACTGGATAGCTACCTGATAAAGTCCTGTTCTACATTAATGCCCACTTGCTGAGTGACTCGCTTCCCTGTTTGGTCCTGGACTTAATCAATTTTACCTGAGCAACGGTGCTTGCTCCCATTGGCTGACCATAGTTTTGTTCCACCTCATGCCCACCTGAGTTCCCATGTCTTCACCACCTTAGACCCACCTCACCACATGGTTTTACTCTATAAAAGTTCCTGGAACAGACAACTTCCTGGGGGACAACCCGCTCCCTCCTGTCCCTCTCTTGGAGAGGAGCTTTCTTTCTCTCAATAAATCTATTCTGCTCATTACCTCCGTTTGTTCCTAAAATTCGTTCTTCAGTTTTAGTGAATACGAACTAGTGCAGGCCAGGTCGGGAGATTATTTTTCCCTATGCCATTTGGAGGTTCCCTGTATCATTTGGAGGTCACCCACCTGAGATCAGTTTTTCTCCCTGTATCAGTATCTCAAGATATTGTTTCCAAATGGACAAGGAACTTGGCTACACAGTCTAGTTCTAAAGGTTATTATTTATTTCAATTTCACGGAACTACCAGAGATAGTGGTTCACTAGCTGATTAAGCAATTGCTGCACCTGCTTATCTGTAAGTGACTCTGGACTGAGAAGACCAAGTGACAATCAACTGGGGACTGCTCCTGGAAATCCAGAACTTGCTCTTTCTTATTTCCTCTTTTGGTTCGTGACTTCATTCTTTCACATTTGTGGAACCTTGAGCCTGGTTCATACAGCAACATAGATGTGTTTATAGTGCATGTTGGGACAATGGATTAGGGTGTGGCAAAACAGGCGGGGCAGGAGGTGTGACTTGTTACTGATGAGGTCCTGCGAGGGCATGGCAGAGTGCTTGGGAAGTAGGGATGACAAAATCCCAGGACAAAAGCACAGAACAGTTTCCAAAGCCCTGCACACGACTTTTTGGGAGAACTGGAGCAGGTAATGTCAGCCCTGAGGAGTGGGCGACACAAAAGGACAGCTGACATTCAGCTGTGTTCTCGCACAGTGACTCCCTCTCACGACATAGCGCATACTTATTTTTGAACTTTTATTGAATCCAAACTCACTCTGTGGAAGCTGTTTCTTTTCCTACCTTTACTAAATGTAAAACCTTGCTACTATTTGCACATGTCTTGACACATCCCTTGCTCAGGAAAGAAATAGCCTAGAAAGTACCTCCAGAGACTTCAGCCGCTCAAGCCCCAGAAACAATAGGATGGCTTGCTTTCTCGTCTCATGTCTGATTGTCTCAATGATATTTTTCTGTCCCTTTATTCAGTGTTGCCATGAAGGTAATAACTACTACAAAAAAACAGTAGTAGTGAAATGCCAGTACCATTATAAGTAAGACCTCATAGTTAAAACTATAATAATTGAAAATGAGATTAAGATAAGGAAGATGGTGACAGCTTCAAGTGTAAGGAGCTAGATAAAGGTGCCCTAAGAGCAACTCAAGGAGATTCTCACCTACCTCCTTTGCCTTTTTCTGTTTTCCATCCAAGATTCTAGCCAATGCATGAAGGCAAGAACCCCATCCAAATAGGCTGGGAAATAGCTGGCTCCTAGGTGAAGACTCACTTTAGCTTGTGTATGAAAGTGTCCTATGTGTTTTCTCCCTTATACAATAAGGAAAGAGATAACTGTGGGAAGCAATCCATAAGTTTACAACTTCTATGGTTTATGTCTGCATATCTCCCCAAAGCCTCATGTGGTCATGGAAGGTAGGCTTTTGTGGAGGTAGTTGATTCTAGCTTGTGATCAATTTGTAGTGCAATGCTTGGATTAAGGGTGATTGATTGATTTCTGTCTCAGTGTCTTGATTGTGTTGTAGGCAGCTGAATTAGATAGAAATATTCTAGGCAGTCAGACAGGGCCAGGCCCTCAAGGAGACAAGGTGGAAGACAAGGTGACTTCAAAACTTGGAAGAGACAGACACTCCCATATGGGCCACACCTCAAGACCAAGACAAAAGAGGAAATACAGCTACATACTTCCCTAGGGATGGGCATCAGGGATTGATATTCTAAATAGGTATCAATCACCTTGGAAGAGCCCAAATGAGTCACTAGCCAACTCCCAACAGGAAGAGACCCTGTCCCACTTGCTACATGATTCACTTCCTCATTTGGTACTGGATTTAATCAATATTACCTGAGCAATAGTGCTTGTAGTCTCATTGGTTGGCCGTAGTTTTGTCCCACCTCATGCCCACTTAAGTGAATTCCTATGTGCTCCACCAGACCCACTTCATTGCATGATTTTCCTCTATGAAAGTCCCTGGAGGAGACAGCTTTCTGGAGACCACCATGCGAGCCCCCCTCTTGTCCCTCTCTTGGACAAAAGCTTTCTTTCTCCAAATAAATCTATTCTGTTCATAACCTCCATTTGCTCCTAAAATTCATTCTTCAGTTTTAGAGAACACGAACTCATCCCAGGCACCTTTTAGGCTGGGAGATCAGTTTTTCTCCCTGTGTCATTTGGAGGGCAGTGCAAATCCAACTGATAGAGGAAAGGCACGGAAAGAGGCTTGTTTGTGCCTTTGTTGCTTTCATGCGGCTCTTGGTAATTTCAGCCACCAGGAACTGTTGCCCCTTGGCCATGCCACGCTGTCTTGGAACCAGCTGATTTGGGGCTGAAACCTCCACAAACCATGAATTAAACGAGCATTTTGCCCCTTAATTTTGAGTGTCAGGTTTTGTGTCTCAGCAATGACAGAATTTGGTGCCAGGGAAATTTGGTGGGGTGGTTATTGTGATTGTACCTGACCATGTGGCTCAAGAGCATTTGGGAATGGCTTGTGGGGAGAGATTAGAAAGGTTCAGAAACACTGTAGGCTGCTCTGTATAATATAGATTCTGCCAGAGCTAGGAAGGCTAGAAGGCTGATGGAAATGCTGCTAGTAAAGACCGGGCCCAGGAGGTTTCTGCTGGGAAGGACTGCACTGGCTGGGAGGCTCCAGAGCATGTGTGGTGCGGCTTGGCAGAAAATTAGCCTGAAATTTGCTCACGTCTAGAGACTTTGCCTGAGGCTGAGATTGAGGGTGGCAGACTAACCTTGTAGAAGATATTTCAAGGCAGCCAAATATGGAGGCAATGGCAGGGTTACTGCTGGGGGCTTTTAGCCAGATCTATATTGAGAATCAAGAGCAGAGAGCCAGTAGAGTGTGAGTTGGCCAGGAGCAAGCACATAGCACAAATGGCCAGAGGGCGACATAGGAAACAGCACATCTCCACCCTTTATTGAAAAAGTGAGACTTTTCTTAAAAAATAAAAAAAACCAAAAAAAGTCCCAGAGCACCATGTTCTAGAATGGCAGTGGTCTAGAGAAGTTTTTCCTTGAAATAAGATTCAGAGGGGCTGGGGAGATGACTCAGTGGAATAGGTACTTCCTGGCTAGCGCAAGGGCCTGAGTTCAATCACCAGTTCTGCCAAACCTGATCCAGGCATGTAAACTCTACAGCCAAGAGAGAGAAAAGCCTGGCTACCACTCCCACTGGCTGCAAACTTGGCATCATCCATGTAGTTCTGGTCTTAGGTGCATGCAGAATGCAGGAGTTGTAGGGTCAGGAAGGCTTGCATCCTGATTTCAGAAGGTCTGGAGGTCAGACAGTACACCCTATGAAGGACAATGTGTGAAGCTACGAGAGTAAAGCTAAAGATAGAGACCCTAGAAGTCTGGAGAATTCAGGAATGTGCATCATCTGAGGAAAACTGCGAGGAGGGAGCAGAGCAGGTCCAAGAGAGCGGCTATGTGAGCTACAACCGCTGGAAGTGTCATGGGGGCAGAGCTGCCCAAGACTTGTGGAGCTCATGTCTTGTCACATGGAACTACAGGACTTAATGTTTGTCCCGCAGGATTTTGGATTTGCCCATATATTCTAATTTTTAACTTTTGAAATGGAAATGCTTGTTTTGTGCCGTTGAACACTGGAAGTGTTTAACTTTCTTTTCATTTGTACAGGGGCTCACAGCTGAGGTGGAAGTTTGCTTCCATCTTGGAGGAGACTTGGGAATTGAGCCTTTTCAGCGATGCCAGAATTATTAGGACTTTGGCAGCTCAGAAACAAACTAAATGCTTTTTGCATAAAGGATGTGCATGAGGCTTTGGGCTTCCAGAGGTAGAATGTTATGGCTTGTGTCTGGATGTCCCCGCAAAGCCTCTTGTGGTCATAGAGGGGACTTTTTTGGAGGTAGCTGAAGCTAATTTTCTTTTTTTAAAAAAACAAAAACCATGTATTTAGTACAGGGTCTACAGGGTCTCACTACGTAGATGGAACTCATAGTGATTCTCCTGTTTTCAGCCTCCCAAGCACTGGGATTATAGGGCCATGCCACCACGCCCAGTCTCAGTGCACTCTACAGTGGGGCCAGCAAAGCACGCCAGGGATCGAGCCCCAGCCCCTGTGCTCTGCAAAGCAGGCCCTTTGGTCCGCTGAGCTATCTGGCCAGTCCTGGTAGCTGAATCTAGAGTTTGTGATTTATTTGCAATGCGGTGCTGGGATAAAGTGTACTGGGCTTACGGATGAGTGTCTCAGTCCACTGATAGGACTGGCTCCACCGTAATCTGAGCAGTTAGGATAAAATGAAAGGGGAGGAAAGGCTTGCTTGGCTCCTTTGCTCTTACTGCTTTTCCCCCTTTCGCTTCTAGGAAACGTTGCCCCTCCTCCATGCACCGTTCTGGTTTGGAGCCACCTGATTATGCGCCAAACCTTTACAGTGACCAAAATAAACCTTTCTTCCTTTAACTTTGGCTTTGGGGTATTTCACCTCAGCAATGACAAAAAGGTGACTAAGATAACAGCTGGTGTATAACTTTTGGAGGAGGAAGAAATGGGCTTTTAACCATCATGGGGTTATATCTGTCATGATTACGGAACATAGTAAGACACTTTACATGTACAATTTCAGTGAATCTGAGGAAAAATGACAGGTCAGCATGGCTGCCATCATCTTAGAGATCATGAGGCACGACTGGGGCGCTCACATAGATTCCCTACAAGTAGTTTCAGAACTGGGCAGGTCCGTCCAACTTTAAAGTAAATGCTCTTTGTGTTAAACGCACTGTTCCCTTCCGAGACTTCAAGTGTGAAAAGCATAACTATAATGAGGGCTTAATTTTCTCACTGATCTAACGAGAATGTGGATCTGGTGGAAATGTTTTTCAATTACCTGACTTGCAGCTGATCTATGTACTCCAATAAAGTACACATGATGAGTTCTGCCTTCTCAAATATCAATTCTCTCAAGAGGCAGCATACATCGAGGTTAAGAAAATCAGTTCCAAGTTCAAAGTGTACACATCTAACTTTTTTTCTTGTTTGTTTGCTTTTAGAGACAGAGTTTCACTATGCAGTTCAGGCTGGCCTTGAACTCACCATGTAGCTCAGGCAAGCCTCAAATTCACGGCACTTTTCCTGTCTCAGAGTCCTAAGCTCTGGGATTATGGTTAGTGCCACTACGCCTAGTGAATTCATACTGTCAGCTCCACTGCTCACTTCCTGATTTTGAGAAAGTTATGTTACTCCTCTGTGCTTCAGTTTCTTTAACTTTAAAACAAATCCAGGGGCTGGTCAGAGAGCTCAGCGGACTAAAGGACTTGCTTAAACAAGCATGGAGATGGTGGTTTGATCCCGGGGACCACACGCTTTCCCAGCCCCTCCTGTGGGAGCATGGAGCTGACCACAGAGTCCAGGTGTAGTGGTGCATGCCTGTAATCCAAGTGCTGGGGAGGCTGAAAACAGGAGGATCACTAGGAGTCCAGCTGTGTAGTGAGACCCTGTAATAACCAAATACACTAAAAAAATCCAATGATAATAGTGCTCAGGTAATAGTGTTATTGGGATTATAGTATGCATTTTGTCAAAAAGCATAAATTCATATTTATTGATTTATTGTGGCAGGTTTGCATAACATGTGGTACTAGGGATTGAACTGCAGTCCCTGTGCTTGCCTAAGATTGTCTAAGCAGGTACTTTATTTTATTTATTTATTTATTTTATGTATTTAGTACAGGGTCTCACTATGTAGATAAAAATCTTAGTGTTCCTCCTGTTTTCAGCCTCCCAAGTGCATGGGCCACCATGCCCAGTCTCCATCGTCCTCTCAGCACACCCTGGGGACAAGGCCAGCATGGCACACTGGGCACTGAGCCCCAGCTGCTGCACTCTGTCAAAGCAGGCACTTTAGTCCACTGAGCTATCTCGCTGGCCCCAAATAAGCATAAATTTAGCACAGAGAGTACTCATTTGGAACAAGATTTTGTTCTTAGTGCTTTGGACATAATAACTCATTTATTTTCATGCCCCTATGATGTAGGCTTTGTTATTTCCATCTTGCACATGATGAAGTGGAAATACAGAAAGACTAAATAACCTGCTCTAGGTCACTTGGCAGTGAAAGCCAGCTAGTTTGGTTTGGAGTATATGATATTAACCCGCTAAGCTGAAGTGCCTCTCACTTAGCAAAATGCGTGGCATAGAGTTGAAGTTCTGGGGGAAGGATATTATGGTGTCCATATATTAACTGTGGTAAGATGGTCCTTAATTTATAAAATGGTTCAGCTTATGGTATTTCAACTTTACAATGCCACCAAAGCGATATGCAGAATGGAAAGCACACTTTACTTTTGCTCTTTTCCTGGGCTAGGAAATGTGTTAGTTTACTTTAATAGCTCCTGGTCAACCACTTGATTATAAGTACAAACTCATGTTTTGCAGTGTTCTGTGTTGCCAAGCTGTGACATTCCATAGGCTGTGTGTTGAATACATTTTTTTACTTATTTCTCACTTACATTGGGTTTACTGAGATATAAGTAAGTTGAGAGATATGCCCATGTATGTTCAATCTTTACAGACCTGTTAAGCATGTTCTTGAACACAGATCGAGCTGCACTGGGGCATTTTATACTCCAAAATGAGCTTGTATGGAACAAACAGCCGGAAGCCAAACCATTGTGTGCTTTCCTACATATGCTTCGGTGTGTGCCCGAGGTACTCGAGAAAGCTGGTCATCATTTTGCCAAAAAAGTAAAAATAAAGTGCTGCAGATTTACTATACGGGATGCTTCCCAGTGAAAGGTTTTGGAAATATCTATTTTAACAAATTTTCTTGTCTGATCATACACTGTCTTTTTATTTTGGAAAATTCTTTTATAATGTCATGGTAAAGCAGATTTAGGATGTTCATGTCTACTGTGTCAGATTCCATGTAATAGCTATTGTTAGAGTGCCAACTATTTGCATTTGTTGGAAGTTTAGAGATTTGCTAATTATGTAATAGTTCTGCTGCCTTGAAGATGGAAGCTTGGGGTGGGGACAAGCTCAGTTTATAGGATTCCTGCATCTTTACAATCTTTAGGGGGAAAAAGAAAATCTTTAGGAATGTGTCTGAGTTTCCTGGATCTGAAAAAAAAGACTTCTAACCTTAGGAAACTCTGACTGTGCCTTCCCGAAAGCACGGTTTTAAAGTTATGACGTTTCTTGTCTCTTTCCACCTATCTTTATTTTTTCCTATTTAAACTTAGCAGACACTACATAGATTTCTTAGCTTCTAAACTTTCATTACCTTGAACTCAAGCAGTAAGCAGAGGCACCCATGCATCAGGAGTTTTGAACATGAAGCACCCAGACCAAGAGCAGCAGTAATGCAGGGGCATTCTACTGCTGTGATGACACACCCAAGACAGCCAACTGAAAGGAAGGTGATAGTTTCAGAGTTTGTAGTCCTTGGTTTATTGGCCATGTTGCCCCGGGGCCTGGAGAATACTAGGAGTATGTGGTAGAACAAATCTGCTCCCTCATGGTGGTCAGAAAGAAAAGAGAGGGGTGGGAAGAGAGAGGAGAAGGGGCTGTTGTGCTAATATCCTCTTCAAGAGCATGTCCTCAGTCACAGAACTTCCTTCCACTAGGCCCTGCTGCCTAAATGTTTCTACCACTTCCAACTAGCACCACAGGCCTTCAGCACATGGACTTGAGGGCTGTGTAAGGCCTAAGTCTTGCCTGGCACGGTGGCGATGCCTTTAATCCCAGCCCTCTGCAAGGCTGAGGCAGGAGATTTATGAATTCAGTCCTAGCCTGAGAAACTTAGTGATTTAGCAAAACCTTATCTCAAAAGTAAATAAATAAGGGGCTGGGGAGATGGCTCAGTAGAATAAGTGCTTCCTTGGCAAGCACAAGGGCCTGAGTTCAATCCCTGGTTCTGCCAAAAAAATTAAGGAAAAAATACATACATACATATGTACATGCATACATACATAATGCTGATGAGGTAGCTCTGTGAAGGCTCTGGATTTAAGCCCTAGCACTGTGGGGAGGAGAGAGAAAAACGAGAAAAGGAAAATCTAAGTCGTAACAAGTAACTCATTAGAATTGCTTTTCCAGTGTCATCCTATCCGTGATGCTTCTAGCTTGGAGGGTTATCTCACATAGGTTTGTTTGCTAAATCAAAGGGGTGAATACACTTTGGTAAAAGGAAAAAGGATTTATTTCAAAGGTAGTGCTGAGGAAAGAGGTGCCCATTGGTGAAAATATTTTATTTGGTTAGCTTATGTATGAGTAAGGGGCTGTGATAGAGAGGGTGAGCAGCACATTAGATAGTGAACTAGTGATACAGGAATGATATTGGATTCATAAATGATATAGGAATAATATTCTAGCTCCCAACCTGCCATACGTCTGATATACTGAGTTTGTGTTCCACATAATCAAAGAATAAACTTTAAGGAACAATGAAGGCTAAAAGTAGGAAATCATTTAGGGAGAGGGAGTGATAGAGCTTGGAGAGGCAGGAAAGGTCCCGAGTGGGTGACTGAGGACTCCACTTTTCAGGGGAAGTTTTCTAGAGCACAATCATGTGAGTTCAACACGGGTTACAGCTCTGATCAACCCTTAAGATTGTAAGTACAGTTGCTCAGGTACTACAGATGCAGTGGGAAGCAGGTCATGTAGCGAGTGTACATGGAAAGAAGAAAGAACTCAGGAAGGGATGAGTCCAAGGGTCTCTGACCCCACCAAGGTGACTCATGTCTACAGAGATTTCATTAGACCAGATTTCATTGTTACCACCTATTATATCCCTTGGGGAGGCATGTAGGCCTAGTCAACTTCATCTTTGTTTTTATGTTGAGGGCTTTTATCTTGAGGCCTGGCCTGTAGCAGATGCACCTTCAGCCACTTCAGTAAGGAGGTTTCATCCTTGGGGTGGTTGTAGGCAGTGGAGTTAGATAGAAATATTTTTAGGCAGTCAGCCAGGGCCAGACCCTCGAAAGAGATAATACAGGAGACAAGATATCTTGCAACTCTGGGACAGACAGATGCTCCCACTATGGGCCAGACCTAAAGACCAAAGATCAAACAAATGCCGACCTCCCTAAAGACTGGCATCCAAGATTAACTGTTACCCTGAGGGAGACCGAAGAACCCTTAATCTGAATACTACTGGATGGCTATCCTATAAAATTATGTTCAATATTCATGCCCACTTGGTATGTGACTCACTTCCCTATTTGTTCCTGAACTTAATCAATTTTACCTGAGCAATGGTGCTTATAACCCCATTGGTTGACCATAGTTTTGTCCCACCTTTTGTCCACCTAAGCGAGTTCCTGTGTCTTTGCCACCTTAGACTCGCCTCACCACATGGTTTTACTCTATAAAAGTCCCTGGAAGAAACAACTTCCGGGGGAACTACTCGCTCGGGCCCCCTCCTGTCCCTCTCTTGGACAGGAGCTTTCTTTCCCTCAATAAATATATTCTGCTCATAGCCTCTGTTCATAAAATTCATTCTTTGGCTTTAGAGAACACAAACTCATACAGGTCAGGTCCAGAGATCATTTTTCCCTATGTCATTTGGAAGTTCCCTGTATCGTTTGGAGGTCACCCACCTGAGATGAGTTTTTATCCCACTATCAGGGTGACCCTCTTGAGGGCCCAGTTCTGTCTGACTGCCCATAGTATTTCTACCTAACTTGCTGTCTCCAATACTAGGACTTTGGATGAAGAATGAATATCCTTAAGCAATATAGGATGCAGCCCACTGGCTGTTAAACGGCTCCCTATTAAGTTCCTAAATTTTGAAGAAATTATAATGCAAATTAACCATCTTTAACTCCCTTATTACCATAACCTTTGTCTAAGATCCCTGCTCAGCTCTGCACACAGGCATGTTAATCATTTAAGGAGAGTCTGTATTATAAGGTTTATTAGCTCTAAAGTTAAAGGATTTATCTTATTCCCTTTTAAGTTTGAGGACACCAAGATAAAAGTAACAAAAGCAATTTTCAGAGACACCTACATGCCAGGTTTTAAAATGTCCACTTCCATAGCCCGGTGGAGCAATCCCCAGAAGCCCCCAATCCTGCCACCCTCTTTGGTTCCAGGAGAAGCAGAACCTCATAGACCTCCCTGGGATGTGCTTGTTGCAGGCAGCTGAATTAGATAAAAATATTCTAGGCAGTCAGACAGGGCCAGGCCCTCAAGGAGACAAGGTGGAAGACAAGGTGACTTTACAACTTGGAAGAAACAAACTCCCAAATGAGCCAGACCTCACCACAAAAGAGGAAACACAGCTACACACTTTCCTAGGGATGAGCATCAGGGATTGATATTCTACGTAGGTATCAATCACCTTGAAAGAGCCCAAATGAGTCACTAGCCAACTCCCAACAGGAAGAGACCCTGCCCCATATTCATGCCTGCTTGCTACGTGACTCACTTCCCCATTTGGTACTGGATTTAATTAATTTTACCTGAGCAATAGTGTTTTTGTAATCTCACTGGTTGACTATAGTTTTGTCCTACCTCATGCCCACCTAAGCGAGTTCCCATCTTCTCTACCACCGTAGACCCCCTTCACCACATGGTTCTCCTCTATAAAAATTCCTTGGAAGAGACAGCTTCCTGGGGACAATCCACTCTGGGCCCCTCCTGTCCCTCTCCTAGATAGGAGCTTTCTTTACCTCAATAAATATATTCTGCTCATGACCTCCATTTATTCCTAAAATTCATTCTTAAGCTTTAGAGAACATGAACTTGTCCCAAGTATCTTTTAGGTTGGGAGATAATTTTTCTTCCTGTATCATTTGGAGGTCATCCACTCTGAGATCAGTTTTTTACTGTGTCAGGCTCACCTCCCACCAACAGAACCAATTACTCCATGATGGGAAGCGAGGCAGTTTGCTTCCTAAAGAATAATCATCCCATGGGAATGGAATGACTAAAGAATTCCTCCAACTATGAATTCAGGACTGAGATAATTACTGGGTGGACTCTGGTCCACCCCAGCTACTCTAACAAAGCTGCCCTTGTGCTTCTGGGAGCAGGCCAGCCTGAACTCTTCATGAAAATGAGTACTTCCCAAGTGCCTGAAGTGTGCTCCTTTGTGATGTTTTATTTTTTTTATTTTTTGTCTTTTTGAGACAGGGTCTCACTGTGCAGTTCAGGCTGGCCTTAAGCTCACTTTGTAGCTCAGGCTGATCTCAAACTCACAACAATCCTCCTGCCTCAGCCTCCCGAGTGCTGGTTCTACAGGCCTGCACCACCATGTTCGGCTTGTGATAAGTTTTAGAGGCAACAGCAATGGCAGCAGTGGTGGCGGTGGCAGCACAGTACAGAAGCAGAAATAGGGGGAGGGAAAGCCTTTATTAACTCTAAATACATAGGGAGGACCGAGGACAGAAAGATGGGCAGATCCTCTGACCTGAGACAGGGAGCCTGAGACTTTATAGAATTTTGCCAGGGGTGGAGTTTGAGGGGGCAGGTTTAGTGACATACAGATTGCTGATTGGAGACTCCCTTGTGTGGGTGGGAAAGGCCAAAATAAGCTGTACCCAAGGTTGGAGTGGGGAAGGAGGAGGAAGTGGTCATTAGGAAGGTAAGCTGTTGTTTTAAGGGCTTCAGCCATATCAGACAACCACGATAATAATTTAGGAATTCATACTAGGGCCATAACCTATCATTTTTCCCAGTCTCCTTTACTTTCTAACTCTGCCTAATGAATCTGTCTATTCCTTATACTCATTGGCCCTGACATTACTTTCCTGTGATAAGAGGAGAGTATAGGACCTATCTGTGGTCTTCATCTCCATTTTGGGGACAACCTGAGACCCCATCCTGGAACAAAGATAAGTGGCCACGTATGGGCAGTGGCAGGCAAACAAAGATATTTGTTCTTTCTGTGATAACAATTTACTAAGCTACTTTTGGCCTTAATATGCTATCAGTTTCTGAATGAATTTCCCCCTCCATGGCAAAGAGGTATAGTGAATTATATTACTTATCTGGGGCTGGTAACCTGAACAACTAATTTGAAATAGCATCATGCAGTGCAGCTGTTGTAGGCAGCTGAATTAGAAATATTATGGGCAGTCAGACAAGATCAGGCCCTCAGGTAGACAAAATGGAGAAGGTGACTTTGCAAATTTGGCAGAGACAGACATTCCCTGCTGTGGGCCAGACCTCAAGACAAAAGAGAAAACAAAAGCAGCCACAACCTTCCCTAGGGATGGCATCAAGGATTGATATACTAAATAGGTATTAATCACCTCAAAAGAGCCCAAATGAGTCACTAACCCAACCCCCAACAGGAAGAGACCCCTGCCCATATTCATGCCCCCTTGTTAATGACTGGCTTCTTCACTTGGTATTGGATTTAATCAATTTTACCTGAGCAATGGTGCTTGTAATCTCGCTGATTGACTGTAGTTTTGTCCCACCTCATGCTCACCTAAGTGACTTTCCATGTTCTCCACCATCTTAGACCCACTTCACCACATGTCCCTGAAAGAGATAACTTCCTGGGGATCACCCACGTGGGGCTCCCCTCCTTTCCCTCTCTTGGACAGGAGCTTTATTTCTCAGTAAATATATTCTGCTCATAACCTCCATTTGTTCCTAAAATTCATTCTTTGGTTGTAGAGAACATGAACTCATCCCAGGTACTTTTCAGGTGGGGAGTTTCATTTCTCCCCTGTACCATTTGGGGGTCATCCACCCAAGATCAGAACATTTGCTCTCTATAACAGAGCAACCATTGTTAAATTCCTATTGTTGTAGGTAGCTGAATTAGATAGAAATATTCTAGGCAGTCAGACAGGGCCAGGCCCTCAAGGAGACAATATGGAAGACAAGGTGACTTCACAACTTGGAAGAGACAGACACTCCCATATGGGCCACACCTCAAGACCAAGACAAAAGAGGAAACACAGCTACATACTTCCCTAGGGATGAGCATCAGGGATTGATATTCTACACAGGTATTAATCACCTTGATAGAGCCCAAATGAGTCACTAACCCAACCCCCAACAGGAAGAGATCCTGGCCCATATTCATGCCCCCTTGCTACATGACTTGCTTCCCCATTTGGTATTGGATTTAATCAATATTACCTGAGCAATGGTACTTGTAATCTCATTGGTTGACCATAGCTTTGTCCCACCTCATGCCCACCTAAGCGAGTTCCCATCTTCTCCACCACCATAGACCCACCTCACCACATGGTTTTCCTTTATTAAAGTCCCTGGAAGAGACAGTTTCCTGGAGGGACAACCAGCTTGGACACCCCTCCAATCCTTCTCTTGGATGCTAGCTTTCTTTCTCAATAAATATATTCTGCTCATAACCTCCATTTGTTCCTAAAATTCACTCTTTATTTTTATTTTATTTTTTTGCCAGAACCGAGAATTGAACTTAGACCCTTCTGCTTGCCAGGGAAAGCGCTTATTCCACTTAACCAAATCCCTAACCCTTATTTTTTTTTTTTTACAAGAGTACAAATTCACTTTTATTTTCCATTAGTTTAAATTCTTGAGGGGTACAGCATCGCACGGATTCGGTGTCCGATGGCCTTAGCAGGAAGGTTGCTTTGGAACTTCGTGCCACTGTTTCCATGGCCCAAGTTATTTTTCTCCAGATCACTCTGGCTTTGTTTGGTTTGCCATCTGGAGTCAGTGTGCTGTTTTTCGCTTTGTACACATAAGTACTTCTCCTGCCCAAGTACGATTCTGTTTCATCCCGGGCATAAACACCTTCAAGTTTGAGAAGAGCTGTGGGTTCCCTCTGGTTCTAGCACCCCGCTTATAGCCAGCAAAAATGGCCTTGCACCACAGTCTTCCAGACATATTTGCCTTTCAGAAGTCCTGTTCCCTGCAGAGTCCACTTATTTGCTCCCAGTTCCAACACCGGGTGCCCCCTTCACCTCCATTCTTTCGTTTTAGAGAAAGTGAACTCGTCCCAGATACCTTTTAGGTTTGGAGATCAGTTTTCCTCCGTGTCATTTGGAGGTTTTTCCTCTATCACTATTACTTTCTTTAGTGAAATTTTGTGTTCTTACTAATGCTTTTTTTCCCCCCTCATCACTATTTTTTATTCTTTTCCTTCCTTCCTTCCTTCCTTCCTTCCTTCCTTCCTTCCTTCCTTCCTTCCTTCCTTCCTTCCTTCCTTCCTTCCTTCTTTCTTTCTTTTTTGTATTTTAGGGAAGGGTCTACAGGGTGTTCAGTGTCTCAAACTCATACTGATCCAACCTGTCTGCAGTCTTCTAAGAGCTGGGTTACAGGACCACACCTAGTCTCAATTGGCCTCTCAGTGGGCCCTGGGGGCGGGGCTGGCATGGCAGGCCCGGGATGGAACTTCCAGTCTGCGCCGGCTTGCAGGCGCTTAAATCTGCTGAGCTATTTGGCAGTCCCTACTATTTTTTTTTTTTTTTTTCTTGGCGGAACCAGGGATTGAAATCAGGTCCTTCTGCTTGCCAGGGAAGTGCTTACTCCACTGAGCCATCTCCCCGGCCCCTATTTTTTATTCTTAAAAAAAAAACGTTTAGGGAAGGTGTGCTGTAAGTTCTATGTGGCTTCACTTCCAGAGGTGTGTTGGATGTTTCTCCAGATGCAGCTTTTACCAATAAGGTCTTTTCAAATGGAAATCAAGAGAACTTTTTTTTTTAGGCTACAACTGATTTTCCAAGCAGTCCTCTGATGTGGGGGCCCAAAGATTCACCCTGTTCTTGCTGTGTCCTCAGATTCTTTGAATTAGCTGAAGATTGCAATGAAGAGAAGTTGAGTTCCCTCCAAGACTTTGCTGAATTTTTCCTGTGTCCTCAGCTCTTTTTTTCTCTTCTATTGCTTTTATTATTATCATTTCTCTAGGTTTACAATTTTTGCTTCTACACTCCTTTACCTTGTTTTTCTCTATGAATTTCAGAAAAATACAAGGTTGAGTTGTGAAGGCAGATGCTTTCAGGTATCAGAAGGTTTTGCTTTGCAAGGCTCTGAAGTGTATTACCTTTAGTTGCACTGGTTAAATGTCACCAGTCTCTCAAAATATAGTTCATATTTCAATGACTTCAGCATATTAACTACATAACTGTCTGAAATGCAGACATTGTTGCTAGCTGGTTAGTGCACAAATCACCAAGTAAATAATAGATCTAATTGTGAGCGGTGACCTTTGCATCGCCTCATTCAAAGTTCCTTGGTAATTGGCTAGCACATTTGTTATTCAGATCACACCGAGAAGACAAAGCAGGTTAGGTGTGTTGCTTCCTGGTTTTCCAACACTTAAGAAGAACAAAACTATTTTAACTTTTAAAAACTAATGCTGTCTTCCTGATTCTCTCAGCCATTCAATGATGTGAAAAAATACTTTTTTGCCATCAAAAACTTCACTTATCCAGCCTATGTGCTAAAGAGTTCTTGTAACTTTCCTTTTTTTTTTATGTATTTGGTTCAGAGTTTCACTACGCAGCTCGGACTCATAGTTATCCTCCAGACTCACAGTGATCCTCTTGTTTTCAGCCTCCCCAGTGCTGGGATGACAGGCATGTTCCACCACAGCCAGTTTCAGTAGCTGGCTCAGCACACCTAGAAGCAGGGCCAGTGCAGCATGTGGGGCCAGGGATCTGATCTTTTAACTTTTAAATTCTCTTTTCTTCCGTGAAGTTTTGGACAGCCTACTGATGCTAACATAGGACATCATGTAACTGCTTTACTTGAGTTCTGAAGCCTAAAATCTGGACCGATTAGAGCAGGAAGTAAAAGTGATTGACAGCTATGTAATATGGTAGGAACTTTTATTGCATTGTGCAAATAATTTTGCAATATACAAATAAAATGCAAATAGAGTTAAAATAGGTGAAAATAGAGATGTCTACTCTGCCAGTTCTAAAGGTGGCACTTGGGAAGCCAGAGGAACTTCATGATAGTTAAGTCACTGCTGTAAGCATGCAAAGTTGATATCATGAAAAAGAAGAAGAAATCCCGGGAGGTACTTTAGAAAACCAAAAGAAACACTCCATATTGGAGGGATTCTCACAGATAGAGCATAATGCTTGGAGCACAGAAAATAGAATGTTGAGAGCTGATTCACTCTCAGACTCATAGTTTGTTGATGTGTGGGAAGTGTTTGCTCTATATTATAAGTTACACAAAGAAAAGAAAGCAAACACTGTTCAAATTGCTCTTGATAAGTTTATATAAAGAAAGAAAACACTTCAATTATTAGTTTTTGTTCAAGTATGTTGTTTTAATTAAAGTATGAAAAAAAGAGCTGAGGACACAGGAAAAATTCAGTGAAGTCTTAGAGGAAATTAAACTCTCCTTCATTGCAACTATAGGTTTTAATTAAAGTATGTTGAGTAAATCCTCATTTTGCTATTTTTATGTACTTAAATATTTAAAACTGATAGAAAGTTTTTAATAGCTTAACAAAAACAGTTGAAAGGTCACCAAACAGTATTTTCTCATGAACTAAGATTACTTTTCATGGATTTAGTGTGGACAGGCATTTTCATGTTTCATCAATAATGCATACAGTGAAGATTTCCATAAAATGTCAAATACATATTGTACTTGAATTGGCCAAAAATAGTCCAGATTCTTGTATAGACAAAGAAAGCGTTTCCAAGCATATACCTCATGGTAAGCAACAAGCAGCTACCTCTACTGAAGATCATGACATGATAACAATGGAATAGGAAAAAGGGCAGAAGGACAAGAGGTTCAGTAACTCAGATTTCTAGTATTTAAAAAGTTGCAGCCTCAAGCTTGGTGACCTCATAGACATTTTTCATTTTATTTTAGGATAACCATTAGGGTTGTGTGGTGTTTATGGCTGAATGGAGAAAAGGGAGTGGCTCACCCAGCTCACATGTTTGTAGCTATAGTATTCCCCCCTGAGAGCCCTGGTCCCTGAAAGTCTTTGAGAGAAGTTGAAGTAAGAAGCCCCTTCCTCTATAGCTGCTTCTGGCTGAATACGGGCATTGGTCTTACCTAAGAGGAGACCAAGCAACTCTTGCCTTCCTGATCTAGGAGCTTGAGGGAGCTTAGCCCTACCTCTGAAGATTTCTTGATGAACCATGGACCTCTAAGCAGGTTCTGATCTTGAATTGTGGTCAACACGAGTAGTTTAATAGCTGTTAAACAAGATGAAACAAATTTGAACAAGAGATTAGGTATGGAAGATCTAAAAGTAAGGCTATGAGAAGCATTGATAAAAGCCGTAACCAACAACTTCAATTCCAGATACTGAGCCAGGACATTCATGACTCAGATTGCTTTTGTGAGTCTTGGAAGCATGGCCAGCCAGCTTTTGTGCCACGTCTCACACTATTTTGGACCTATTGACAAAGGAAGTGTATTTTTCATTTAGAGACAAACATAGTCCCTTTGTTTCAGCTGTTAAAAGATCTAGTGTTCTCTGATGCTGTACAGCCATTTCTGGTAATGAGTCTGTCTGGTTTCTGAGGGAAGATCAAACTCTGAGCAAGTTCATCTAGGCTGTCTCTCAAGTTCTTAGGTGGCTGTTGGTGACAAGAGGAAGATGTGATGAGCTTTGAGGTCTATTGCAGGTAGTCACTGCTTATTGTCCCAGAAGCAGTTTTTGAATAGTCCAGGAAGATCCCAAAAGAAACAGAAAAGACATAAAAGACGTCATGTTATACTTCAAGCAGAAATGTTGTCTGGCACCTTTATTGTGGATTTTATATCTGTAATCACATGAGGTTTGATGGCCTCTTGGTGAGAATAAAGAAACTATACCAAAAGATTAAGATACATATGACCAAAGCGTGAGCACTAGAATAGAAAGACAGACTGGAAAACAAGACACATCAGATACACTGTTCTTAAGGTACTGGAACAGCACTTGTTGGCTCCTAGACCTGTGTGTAGGTGTAGCTAGGAGCACAGCAGGGGACAGTGATTTGAGCCCTTTTTATGTTTAGCCTAGATTGCTATTACTTTTATGTCTTTAGTTTTACTCCCTTGCTGGGTGTTCAAGTGAGAACTGTGTCAACTGAAATTTACCTCTTGTTGTCTATCAAGGTCAGTTACGACTCACCAGGCATTACTTTTGGAATCCTGTACAGAGCCTCTCAGTTCCTCTGTCATTGTCAGCTACCAGGCTGGGTCATGGTCTTGCTTGACATGGGGCTTTCTGCGAAGGTATAGGAGTCTTTTCCCTCTTTGGTGACCATCCTTTTTGGCACACTACATTGATTGATTCCTGTCTTCCTGTTCAGGACTTTGGGTGAATCACCAAAGTTGTGAGATCCTGTAGATAGACTGTCTCATGTTTTGGATCTTTGTTGGCCTTGGAGAACTAGGAACAAATTATTGGTTACCTTTAAGCCCACCTACTATTTTAACTTTGGTCTGCAAATTTAAGTTGGCGAAGATCCAGAATGTCAGTTGTACCAATATTGAAGTGAGAACACTGAGTCTATTGTATTTTTATCTGAATACCAAACACCTCAAAATACAAAATATAGTTAAAGTACCATTATTTTCTTACCAATCATGGTTGTCTTAAAAGTTAAATTCCTGCAGTATTAACAGATAACAATTATAAAATTTTAAGAAGAAAATCTGAGGGCCAGCCAAATAACTCAGCAGATTAAAGTACCTGCTTAGGCAGATCAGCAGCTGGGGTCTAATCCCTGGCATGCCATGCTGGCCCTGCCCCTGGAGGTATGAGATTGAGACTGGGTATTGTGGCACATCCCTGTAATCCAAGTTCTTGGGAGGCTGAACACAGGTGGATCACTATGAGTCTCACCCTGTAGACACTGTATTAAAGTACAGAAAAAAAAAAAAAGAAAGAAAAAACCTGAAGCCAAGAGCCACCTTAGTGCTGCAGTATGATAATCATGATGACATTATTATATTTCAAACACATTTAAGTATCCATCCTTGTATAAAATCGTTTTTTCAGTCATTCATTTCTATCTAATCACAACACATTCAATGGTATAAAGAAACTCTCACCCAATCTGCTATCCTTCAGTAGGATGCTATTGAATTTTTCAATTTCTAGCCTACAATCACTAGCAAGTGATATTGTCAGGAATTCTTAGTGGTCGAGCACCTCCAAGTGTACTTGATGCATGCACGATGCACACGTCACACAAGCATTTCTTTTTTAAAAAATTATCGTTTGGCTAGTGGCTTTATGTTGGCCTGATATGAACCTCTTGTCACAGGCTTCTGGAGCACAAGAGAAAGGCAGATTTCTGATCCTAAAAGAAAGGTTATCACAACAGACAACCCTAGTTTTACATTTTTGAAGACCTGTAAGGCATGAATGTAGTACACTATGAAATTAATGATAATGAGTGTTACAGCTATATAGAAACCACTGTGCTTTAATTTAGCTTTGTATCAAAAGCAACTTTTAATAATAAAACTTTACTGTCTTACAATGAATTTAATCTTTCAATGATAATCAATGTAAATGAAATAAAGTAATATGTTTAATGATATTTATCGGGGTGGGTCTTCCATAAGGCTATGAAAATTACTGGGGAGGGGCCATTAGTGAATAGAGACTGGATTAAATGTTACCTGATAGCTTTTCCTTTACTCACTACAAGGAGTCTTGTCCAGAAGTTTTCTCAAGTCCAAGGAGTCTCCATTTAGCTATTTAAAAAATTTTAGGTGATGTATGAGAGCCGGATCATAACAACCAACACATTAGTCTTGACCAATGAAAGACTCCCAAGTTATTGTACATAGATACTAGACATTGCATTTGTAATGCCTTGACATCATTTTGATTGGTTGGTAACCTAAAAGGAAGTATCTCTTTAACTTTAACAACACCTATTTTATAAACAGACAAGTTGTAGAGATAACTATTTCAACCTATATAAATTGTTTTCCATAGAAATCTTCAAAACAGGCCAAAACAAGATAAAGAAAATTGTTGAGCTCAAAGAGAAACATCTGTAGGTGTTTTAGCTGGTCATTAACAGCAAATTGAGCAGACACATGACACAACTGTTTACAAATCAGAGTGCATTAAGTTGTACTTGACCACGGCTTTTTTTTATGAATCAGGTGCAACTATTACTTTACACAGTGTAGTAAAAAAGACTAGTCATGCTATTTACTTAGAGGTGACAAATAGTTTTAGTTATGTGGTTATAGAGTAGTTGATATTTTCTGAAAGGAAAATTGAGGTCATCGATTGGTTCACAGGGGTATGAAGTTTGTCGTATTTCTTTGTCTTCTGATATCTCAAGAGGTTTGACCTTTTCCCAGAGGTCTCTCACTATTTCCATATCTTAATGGCAAAAAAGGGGGTAACAGGGTGGGAGATATGTATTAGGAAATATTTCTCTTTTGGAATGCCTGTCTCATGCAGGGACTGGCATGGCTGTAGTTAATCTTGTAGCCAAAAATCTTATCAATAATAGCCTTAGGGCCGGCCAAATAGTTCAGTGGATTAAAGCACCTGCAAGCAGGGGCAGGGTTCAATTCCTGTGTATGCCATGCTGGCCCTGCCCCCAGGGAGCACTGAGCCAGCAATTGAGACTGGGTGTGGTGGTGCACACCTTTCACCCCAGCTCTTGGGAGGCTATAAACAGGCAGATCGCTGTGAGTCTAATCCAATAGTGAGACCTTGAACACCCTGTAGACCCTTCTCTAAAATACAAAAAAAAAAAAAAAATAAAAAAAATAGCCTTTATCTCTGCTTCAGCTTCTTTCTTAAGAAAATACCATTTTTTTGTGAAGATATGAACTAGGGTCCTTCAGGTGAATGATGGCTCCAGTGGCCCTGGCAGCCCTCTGGGGAGTGCCTTCACGCCATGCTTGGGAAGCAATCCTGGCACCACGGGCTCTACAGGATCAGGCAGGATGGCCCTTGAGAAGCTAGGACATGAGTTACCTGAAGGTTGGGTATCACAGTAGCCCTGAACAGGAGACTATATCTCTTCCAGCTCCTGGTATGGGACACTCTGGTATCTCCATGAGGGCAGCTTGGAAAAAGAAATCTTCTAAATGTTAGCTGAGAGTAGGGATGAAGAAAGCTGTCCTGTTACTCCCTGAGGGCCGACAATAACTTTAGAATGAGATGAAAGCCCCCCAATAAGAAATTAGACCTGAATATGTCATGCCAGTGTCATAGGGGAACGTAACCTGCTTGTGCACTACATCCAAAGTTCTGTGAGGCTCATGTGGAGTAACTATGATACTCTTCTGTGGGAATCTTGTATTAGGCGCCATCACCACTCATTGTCTGGGCTTCCTTCCCTGCCACCATGGTGAGAGATAACTTCATCCCGCTCTAGGAATTACGCCAGTCTCTCTTCCAATGCCAAGGGTCTTGTTCCACACTGTCGGTTTTGTTTTTGTTTTTTCCTTGAAGCAAGGTCTCATAGTATGATTCAGACTAGGCTTAAACTCATTACAGCCCAGGATGGCCTTAAGCTCATGGTGACCCTCCTGGCTCAAACTCCTGAACACTGGGATGGGGGTGAGCTTCCTCAGCTTATGGGCTATATAACTGATGCTTGCATCCCTCAGAGGTGTAGAGCAGTGGTGGGATTATACTTGAGTTCCCTGAATCTGGGGCCCTGTGGTAAGTAGACCCAGAACTAGTATGGAGTGGATTTAAGGAATGGCCTTTTCCCCCTAGGGTACTGACTGAGTAGGTTGCTGTAGGTAGTCTAAGGGAAGGAGGAACTGACAGGGTGGGGGGTCTCCTCTGCAGCATCAGATCCTGAAAGACGATCATTGCTAGGATACAGATCAGACCTCTGGTAGGGGGCCATTAGCCCCCCCATTAGGGCCTGGACATAGGTTCTCTTACCACCTTTCTTATTCAAAGGAAAAGAAAAGAGATATTAGAAAGATGGCATTATATTTTAAGCTACCAAGGAGTCCCCATGTCTCATTTTCCCCAAGTGGGAATGTAGGCCATTTTTATTTCATAGCAATACAAACTGGTCTCTTTGAAGGGTGTAAGTGTGAAGCTCATTCCAATGGTTAAAAAGACATCTGAGCAGGGACACATAAGGAATAGATGATGTTGTTCCCATCCGTAGGCAAGAGGAATAAGAATTAGGATCTAGAATTCTAGTAGCCTCATCCCTAGGTCAGTCCCCACTAGAAGGGAAAGGCAGGCCCTCTCCAATTAGTCTGAGTCTTTGAACCCAACCAGTGTGATCTGACAAAGATAAATTCCTTTTTATTCCCCTTCGCAGGAGGTTAACCTGGCTAGGCTGAATTTCCAAGCTTTCAGCCCTCAGATACTTTACCTGGCAAGACTGAATTTCTAAGCCTTCAGATCTCCCAGAGTTTTACTGACAAGGCTGATGTTATGGTTTGTATGTAGATGTCACCCCAAAGCCTCATGCGGTCCTAGGTGGGACTTTTTCAGACATGGCTGATCCAGATTGTGTGACTCTGGGATTAAGGGTCCATGATTACTAAATCAGTCCACTGATTGATTAGGCATTGCCCTAATCTAAAGAGGTTTGTCTGGGCTTGCCTTTGCTGTCTTCTGCATGCCCTGAATTGTTCTTGTATGCGACATACCTCTGCCACGTGCCGCTCTGCCTCTGGGCCAGCCAACTTTGGACTGAAATCTCTATGAAATCAAAGCCAAATAAAACTTTTCCCTTTGAACCTTGTGTGGCAGGTATTTTTTCTCAGCAGTGAGAAATGCAGCTAAGACACATGAATTTCAAGACTTTCAGTTATCCAGGGTTTTCACTTCGCACAGCCAAACTTCTTGTGATAGGCTGTCTCCAGTCCTAAGCGAGCACCGCAGCTACTTCCTCAGACCCACCGGATCTCCTCTATAAATGCACTTTGTCTTCTGGTTGAAGAGACCAGAAATGGGATGTCTTACTAGCTGGTTGGCCCCTGGTCAATTAAGGGAATAAGAACCATCTTTAGAGAAAACTCAGTTTTCCAGATCAGCCAGAGGCATATACATGTGGTGACATGATCTCACCACAAGGAAAGCATAACTGAGTACATGAAAGAGCAAACCAGTATTAGCAAGCTAACCTGACATGCAACAGCTCTAGAAAGGCAGGCTTTGAGGCCCAGAGGAGATAAGGCAACTAGACTCTCGAAATAAGATGTCCTTAATTATTGGCTGGTACAGAAACGGTGGCAGGAGGTTCACACAGATGAACCCTGTGCTGTATAGAGCCAGCAACTATGTGGATGGTACTTTCTCATAACCCAAGAGCCTCAGATGGAGAGGGGATAAGAAAAGGAGAAGTAAAATTACTAAAACTGATGGAAAGGAAGTACTTCAAGTGAGCCCACAGTGGATGTGAAAACACAAATATTCTTGGCACTAAATGAAAGACCTTACCAATTCAGGATGAGTTACTAAGTGTTCCATAGAGAAAGGCGGCAGGTTACCCAGGCCAGGGTGGTATTTCCTGGTCCCCTGCTGGAGTGCCTTCCCCAAAGAGGAAGAATGTCTACTGATGCCATTCTCCTCTGTTTTACTTGGCTTGTGTCCATTCCCACTGTGCTGTGTGCCACAGCCCCCGGGACGACCTTTACATATTGTGTGGATCCACAGCAGATGCTAAGCCCAGCCGATGCTAGGGACCTACTTCTCCCCACAAGGACGGAAGGCCTGTGTCCCACCATTTAGTGTTTTCCATGCAATAATCAGTCTACTTCTTCTGGGAATCCATTCTTTGCGGGAAAGAGGAAGAGTGGTTCTCCCAACAGAGTAAGGAGCTACCTTCCTTGCTGGATGAGTTCCCTGGTTGACCACTTCTGCCGAGGTTTCCAAAGGTCTCTGGGTGACTGATGCCTTTGATGTTTGGTGAGTTTTCAGGGCTGCTGATGCCCCTGACATCCGCTGAGGTCTCTAGGTTTCTGTGCAATAGGGTCTCTTGACTCGTTGCCCCGTGAAGTCTCCTGAGGCTTGGTAAAGTCCTCCCAGCTGGCTTACCAGATGCTACAGTTGAGTGAGATAAAGCTGGTCCAAGTTCTTGTGTACAATGAGGAAAAAATGGCCAATCATAAACCTCATAGTAAGCAGCAAGTAGTCATGTTTATTGAAGATAACAGGCTGTAGCAACAGGAACAGGCAGAAGGGCAAAGGGAAAACAAGAGGTTTGGTAGCTCAGGTTTCCAGTATGGAAAGGGCCAAACATAGTGATCTGCTGCCTCATGGCAACCTGATAGACTTCTATCATTTTATTTTGTACTTTTTTTTGGCAGAACTAGGGACTGAACTCAGGACCTTGCACTTGCCAGGGAAGTGCTTATTCCACTGAGCCATTTCCCCACCCTGTACTTTTCTTTAGGAATATGGATACATGGGGGCCAGAAAAATGGCTCAGTAGCAAGTGATATCCATATATCCTTATTTCTCTTATGGATAAGTAGCGTGGTGTGGCATTTGAAGCTTATGGAGGGGCAGGGACATAGCTCAATGGCATAAGCACCTACCTGCCTGGCAAGTGCAAAATCCTGAGTTCAATCTCTGGTAATATAAAATAGCTGATAGAAGGAAAGGGGATGGCTTACTTAGGTATATTATACTATTTCACACTGTTCTATACAAACATGTAATATGTAGGTATATAGATAAATTTATTGCTTAATTATTTAGCACCAACTACTAATAATTGGAGATTTACAGAGAATATAACAAAATATTTTTATTTTTGGGATTGAACTCAGGCCCTTATGCTTGCCAGGGAAGTGCTTATTCCACTGAGCCATCTCCTTGGCCTCATAGAAAAATGTTAAGCCTTATAAATTAATGTCAACACATCTAGTGATTTTATTATTTATTTATTTATTTTAAAGATTTATTTATTTATTTATTTGCTACAGGGCCTTGTTATGTAGCTGAGACTCATAGTGATCCTCCTGTCTCAGCTTCTCCAGCACTGCGATTACAGGCCTGGTTTCAGTGGCTAGCACAGCATGGGCTGGCATGGCATGCTGTATTGGGGATCAAACCTGGGTCCTTGTGCTTTCCAGACAGGTGCTTAGACTGCTGAGCTATCTTCCCAGCCATCATATCTAATGATTTTAAAAGATATGAAATAGTATGTGTGAAAAGCTTACAAATACTATGCTTTATAATCAAGATTCCTCTTACCACAGGAGAAATACAATGCTAGACCAATCAGATTTCAAATATGCCAAGCTTTCACCCTTTAAAATCAAACAATGAATTCTAAGGGACAGCAGAGTGTTAAGAACAGGAAAGGTTTGTTGGGAGGTAGCTCCTGAGAGGTAGGAGTGGTCCCGAGTGGGTTGCCACCGAAGCCCTTTATCTGGGATAATTTATACAGCAAAGTTACAATGTGGGCCAAACTAATCAGACAATACAGTTAGAACTATAGCCACTTAGCGAATATTAATCCCATAGAGAAATGGGAAATGTAGCAAATGTATGTGGCTGAAATCATTGATTGGCTTATCTTTGACTTCTAAAGTAGGACCATTTTGGGAGGAGATGGCATTCTGGAATCCGGTCCAAAAGTCTGTGCACATTTGGACTTCATGCACGGGGTGGTACTAATTACAGACTCAAGTTCTGCTTATCCTTTAGAGAAGGATTCGGTTACCATTGTGACTTGAGGTCTTGCCCTCTTCAGATGCTCCTCCAGCTGCAATTCTGCCTTTGTCATTGACTTTCCTCGAGTCCAGTCCCTCTCTGACAGTATACAAATTTCTTTTGAGCTTTGTTGCTTGTGATACTCTGACCTAGCCTCGTGCTGCTATGCCTAAGTGCAAAACAAAGAAAATAGGGGGAGAGCCCAAAGGTTCCTGGGAGTCTGGCTGGAAGAGGGCTTTGAACATGAACACGCAGAGAGCTAAAGGGAGACAAAGGAAATATTGAACATTTATTATACTTATTGGGGGTGGATGCACAATCTTGTCTTGTTAAAGTTTTGGATAGTAACCCTAAGGTTACTAGGGGTACACAGAGTGGGCGCTAGGATATCTGTGTCTCCAAATCAGAGAAATAGCTCACTGCTTAATTTTCTGAAAAATATATTGATTCCAATCTTGTTTGGTTTCTCAGTACATAATTAAACATAGGTAATTCAGTTGAAAAAGGAGTTTCCACAACCCAAATATACCCTTCAGATGTCAAACACATGATGGTAAACATTTCTTACATTTGTCTTTTTAAATGCCTTCAAATGGATTTCATATTTGCTTCTAATATTGTGAGCGTTTTTTGTTTTGTTCTGTTTTTATTTTTTTTTGTGGTATCAGGGATTGAGCTCAGGACCTTGCCCATGCCAGGCAAGAACTTACCCTGCTGAGCTATTTCCCTGGCCCGCTACTTTGAGGTTTAAATTCATTCTGTTATGTTTCTTCATTTCCACAATAGGCCACAGACTCTGACTTTTCCCCTGCAGATGGATGACAATTGCTTAAGGTGAACAAAGCTGAATATTCAGTTAGAGTAGCAAATAAATTCACATCATATATTTGTGATCAAAACTGAGAAACATTTGGGGAGAGAAGCAATTCTAATTTTGTCATATCCCAGAGTATTTAAAATTGTCTTCGATAGTTCAATCTTCAAATTATCTAAGAACAGATGTCAATATTATCCTTCACTTGCAGAAGACCCAACTCAGGGAATAAGGAACTGATAGGCATAGGATTTGGATCTGAGTTAGGATAGGGGTGAAAATTAGGTAGAAAGAACACAAGCAAATCAAAATTTTAAAATTTTGATTTTAAGAAAAACTATAGCTTCAGGTCTTTATCTGTTAGTGGCACTAGACAAACAGGTGTAAGATATCCAAATATTATAAAACTTTATAAGATTCGCTGGCCTTGGCCACCTACAGAGTCAGATGTGGAAAAGCACAAAGGGCATCTGCATCCCAGAGACCAAGAGATCCAGTTGAAAGTCTTGAGTTCACTGCAATGTCCCCTGCAAGTCCACATTTGGAGACCAGTGGGTCGGTTCTGGAAACAGATGACAGCCAGGAGGAAGGCGTAGGCCGGGCACCTCCGAAGCAGCAGCAGCAGGTCCAGCCTTCTTTATTTACTCTCCATGCCATCCAGGCAACAAACTGCCCTAGGGTGGGACCTCTACACCTTAGGGTGTGGAAATGCTGAGCCAATGTAGTTGTGTTTCTCTTACTCAGGTGGACATAATCGGCACAATCAATTAATCCCTCACAAGAACATAATCCCAGCTTGTTTCTGTTTTTTCTTTCTCTTCTCTGAAAACATAGTAAACCTGGGCAACTCACTTTCACCTACAGATGAATTTTCATATTTCATTTGTTTTATTTGCACTCTCACTTCTGGGTAGATCATCCTCTCCCACCCACTACACAGACCATAGATTATCAAATCTTGCAGATTTCTACCACCCCAAACACACAAAATAGTCCTTGTACTCAATTGTGCACTTCATTTCTCTGAGCATCCACACTTGATTCTTTCTTTTTCTTCTTCTCTTTTTATTTTTTTTTTTTGTGATTCCAGGGATTGAACTCAGGACCTTGAACTTGCCAGGAAGGTACTATGCACTAAGTACTATGCCCTGGCCCCCGCATTCCATTCTTTGAGTGTGTCCTACACATCTATCTCTAATAAACCTTCTCACATCTTTTATTAACAAGTGTTGTAGGCCTGGGAGCATAAGACTGATTTTTGCTATCAAGATACATAACTGTGGGGCTGTCAGATCCATTATTTCTTTAACATATTTCTATTAATGAATTATTAATTTTAATTATATTAAACCATGAGTGCTAAAAGGACAAATCACAAAAATAAAGTGTTAAGATTTTACAGGGCAGCCAAATAGCTCAGTTATGCTCTTAGCAAATCTCACATCAACTAGAAATTGGTAAACTAATATCACATTCTAATTAGTTGGAATATGGGAGCAACAAATATGTTCACAACATTATTTGATTTATTAATATATGAATAGGGATCTCAGAAACAAAACAAAACAAAAAAACTCAAAACAAACAAAAAAAAAACAAACAAAAAAGAAGGGCTGGGGAGATGGCTCAGTAGAATAGGAACTTACCTGGCCAGCCCGAGAGCCTGAATTCAATCCCCGTTCAGAAAAAAAAAAGGATCTGATGACTGATTTCCTGGATAAATGTCTAAACTGAAAGAATAATAAATCTTTATACCTACAAGCGCATAAAATTTTATGCCATATTTTGACCCATTTCTTTTCCACAAGTCTCCTACATTCCTACAATCACTTAGAAATCTTTGCTAGATATGGCAAACCTATGAATGCTTTCAGTTCAACTATGAGTTGCCATAATAAATAGAATTTTGAATATGAGTATTGGTGCTTACAGAAATTTTTACCTGCTTTTCAGATGCTGTGTATTTCAAAGTATCTTTTTTTCTTGTATTTTAGGGAAAGGTCTAGAGGGTGTTTAGGGTCTCACCACTAGATCGGACTTGTAGTAATCGCCTGTTTACAGCCTCCCAAGAGCTGGGATTACATTGCGCTCCACCATGCCCAATCTCAATTGCTGTATCAGTGTGCTCCAGGTGTGGGGCTGGCATGGCAGGCCAGGGGAATCCAACCCTTTACCCCTGAGTTTGCTTGCTCAAAGTATCTTACAGCATACTATCTGTTATAATTGTCAACACTGAATGGCATTTCTGGCAGTCTGTCCAATCAGTTTCAACTCTGCCAAGACCTTCAGTATATTTTTGGACCTAGTTCTTACATTGGCTCATCCTATTTGGTTCCATGGCTCTTTTGTAACATTTTGACTGGGCAAATAGGTCACATTGCTGTATTTTTCATAATCTGAATCAAGGCAGTCTGCAGTTCCTGTCTGTGTCAGTCTATTCTTGCTCCCTTTCACTGTCACAGGAACCTTGGCTTAGCTAGCCATTGTCAAAGATCACCATGAACACTCACCCACACCACTCTCCTGTTATGAAAGCGGTATTTTATTATAATGGGTCATCTTCATCATCCCTGTGTAAGTAATCATATGATTCACTTTTGATCTCTGAAATTTGCAAATCTGGTTTTGCATATGTCATTGTACTGAATATGAATACTTCTATCAGAAAAAATAAGAGAACACTTTTTAAGAAATCCTGGAGTGAGGGCAAGGGATTTGATCCTCAGCACCACATGCCACACTGGCCCTGTCTCTGGACACCCTGAGCCTGCCACCAAGACTGGTCACCATGGCTAAAATCCCAGAACTGAGGAGGCTGAAAACAGGAGGATCACTATGAGTCTGAGCTGCATAGTGTGACCTTGTACCAAATACATAAATTAAAAAAAAAAAAAGGAAAGAAGAAGAAATCCTGGACTAACATCAGTTTATTGGGCTCTCTGTGATGCTCAGGTAAACATATACAAAACTAGTTAGGTGGCCGGGGAGATGGCTCAGTGGAATAAGTGCTTCCCTGGCAAGTGCAAGGGCCTGAGTTGTTCAATCCCTGGTTCCACAAAAAAAAAAAAAAAAAAAAAAAAAAAAAAAACGAGTTAGGTGAAGCATAAAAGTGGGTCCAAGTCTTGTTTTGACACTTTTGCATATGTACACACAACTTGTTGCGTGTCCTACCAAGTTGGTAAAAACAACGCTGCTTCTTGTGCATCTCATGGCTACTATTATTAAAGTACAAATTTACAGTAGAAATGTCATGGATAGGACCATAGAATGCAGTCTTATGTTCTAACAGATAATGAAAAGGGTGAACTAAATTCTTTATTTCAGCATTGAAGACCACAGACCCAGTCCAGTGACAGACTCAGCTAGTAAGCTTGCAGGGCTTCCCCTCTTAATAACTGTCTTAAGTGTTGCCCTATACTGCATCAAAGACTCAATTTTCTTGGAAAACATGTCTCACAGAGAAGAAACAGCTAAGTGGAGATTTCACCATGCGCTCTTCATCTTCCCTACAGGGGGTGTGTGTTGGGGTTCAGAAATGAATATCCTAAGTACATCTCAGCATGCTGAGCCTGTACCACAAACAAACTTGGAAACTCAAAGTTATCTCAAAATTAAGATCCCTGTGACCTTCCTTTCCTGCTTCCCATCTTTAAGAGGAGGAAAAGGCTTTTCTCCAAGGTTTATTTATCTCTGTAAAGGTAGATCTGCCCAAAAAGAGGGAACGTAACTGCCATTAATGTTCTTAATAAAATTTTATTATTCAAGTAAGGTTATATTCATCTGTGTAAGGATTGTTTTGTTCCAATCAAGGTTCACTCGAGTACAAAACTGAAAAAAGAGGGCTCTATATTCTTCATAATGATTTTAGAGATAGGAAAGAAGACTGGATCAACTAAAATGAGAATTGTATTAGTAAAAACATGGTTGTTTCTGTGGAACAAAACATCAACTATTAGCAAGTTTAAAAGACCCAATCAAAAGGTTATTTTTTATGCATGCACACACACACACACACACATGCACAATTGCACACACACAAATAGAGGCTAGCATGTATGGAATCTCTGCAAGTACAATGATAAAACAAACACTATGTGCAGACAATTGTACATGTTTTATAAACTTATTAAGAGTTTAGTTATTAGAATTAAAAGGTTATCTAATGTAGAAATATTTTTAGTAATGCAAAAATGTCTTTTTTCAACTGATGTTTACTTAGAACACTTTTTTCTTGGTTATCACAAATGATTAACAAAACCATAATGTTATTGGACAAATATAACTCCCACCCTGCTAGATTTTAGATGTGTCAAGTTCAGTCCTCTGAAGTCAAAGAATGAATTCCAAGAACAATAAAGATTAAGATAGGAAAGTTTTACTCAGGAATAAGTATAGCTCCTGAGACACAGGAGTGACCCCAGAAATAGGTTACTACTGAGATCATTTCTCAGGGAATTTTGTATAAAACAAAATCATGAGATGGGTACAACAGTGGTCAAACTATAATCAATAAGATTGCAAATATAGTTGAATGACAATGGAGTGCCCATCTCTGACCGGTGTACACAAAGGCAGGGGTATAGAAAGGAAGAATCATGATGTGTGTGTATGGGCAGTACAGCTGGGATAGATAACGCTGTGCTTCTACATAATGCTATGAGAGGCAAGATTTGCACTAATGGTGGTTGGACTGGATATTATGTTGGCTTCTAGTACTATGGACACCCACTAGGAAAATAACAAGGTAGAAAGTATTAATTATTGAATCTTTGATGTAATTCAGGTATTAAAAAATAAGGTATGCAAACAGGTACACTCTCTTTATTTGCAGTTCCTGCTATTTGTTTCTTAGAAATGGCTGGTCACTATGATGCATATGAGAACGAATGCCCAATGTACAAGTCATTCTGTCCTTGCACTTTCTGCTTGCTTATCTCACATAAGCTGTAGCCTCCACATCCTGGCTGTCACTTTGATGATTCTGTTTGCTGTAGCGCCTGATAAATCAGATGGAAAGACTGACTGTATTGACCTTCTTGGTCATTAGCTGTAGCCCTCAAGGATTGAGCACGGACCTCTCCAGGTCCCAAGGGGAAGGCACATCCTGGAGATTTCTTGAGCTCCTGGCTCCCTGCTTGAGTGGCTGACATCAGACTTCTGTCTGTTTGCCTGATTGCTTCTGTGATTCTGGTAAGACACCTGGGGTACCCTGATGAGTCTGTCTGTCAGTCCTGTTCGGTTCAAACAAAAAGAGTGTGAACAACTCAGGACCACCCTCAAGTGAAGGGGCTTGGAATGTTTTAACCTCAGAGTGCCTGTTCAGTGAATATGTGTGTCAGTGGAGCAGACAGCATAAGCAATAGGTTGCTCCATCTGTGCACTAAGACCGAGAAAGCGCTGTTGTGGTGGCTGACTGCGTCCTCACCTGCAGCTCCATGGTGATCCACATATGGCGTAACAGCCCGCACACCCTCCCTCACTAAGTTGTGCCTGAGTCCCCACAAGGGGTGCAGCCCGGTGTGCACCTGAATGGTCTCTCTCTGAGCACACTGACCCATCCTCCTCCAGATGTCTGCTGTGCCATCATCAAGGGTACTCAACACACGTAGATGGCCACAGATGGGATTACTTAGTTGCAACTCAGTCCTCAACTACAGGAAAAAGGGTTTTAAATTAATGTAGCCATGGAAGTTTCACTGAGCTTAGTCTTGTTCTAAGTGAGCCTCAGGCCACCAAAAGGTCTCCCATTTTTTGAGGACTACAAACAGGCTAAGGAATGTGCATACCTAATTTGTTGTAAACAAGCTATTATTTGCCTTGCCTTCTGGCATTCATCAAACTCTAAATTTGCATACCACTAGTTGGTAACTTCCTAGGTAAAGGAACAAAGGACTGACAGGGCCTCCAGGAGTCTGTTACCTTATCTGCAGCTTGCCAGAATTACAAGAGGCCAGTTTCCTTAGGCTCTGGTCTTTGTTCATTGCTCCCACTGATTCCTATCACTACACTCCATCTCAGAGAAAGAAAAAGATAAAACAGGCCCATTGTTCCTGAGAATTCCATCTCAGAGCCTACACTGCCTATCGCAGTTGCTGCTAACTGTTCACTTCCTGCTTCTGACCTGGTTACTTCCAGCCAATTGGACCAACCCCAGTTGAATCAGTCATTGCCTTCCGTTGGCCAGAGCCAACACCTGCCTCCCACCCTAGTCAGAAGGGATCATCTAACACCCACCCAAGATGACTGCCAGCAATTGCTTCCAAAATCTACAGTTTGGCTGAGGAAAAATTGGACAGTCAGTCCTGAAAAATTAGTTACCATGGCCTTCCCTAAGGTTGCCCCAGCTAGAAACTAAAATCAGTCAAGTGTTTCCCAAAGACATCAAAGAAGGGGAAAAAAACAATAGTGTTACCCAGAAGCCTGATATAAGGACTATGGACACTACAAAATGAACACGCCAGGCCAGCCAGATAGCTCAGTAGACTAAAGCATCTGATGAGGGAGAGCACAGCTGCCAGGATTTGATCCCCAGCATGCTGTGCTGGCCCCATCCCAGGGCGCTCTGAGACCATGAATGAGACTGGGTGTGTGGCACGCACCTGTAATTCCAGCTCTTGGGAGGCTGAAAATAGGAGAATCTCTACAAGTTGATCTATGTAGTAAAACCCTATAGACTCTATACTAAATAAAATGGGTAAAATAAACACACCTTCATATTAAAAGAAAGGGCCTTTCAAAAGCTTCCACAGCCATTTCACTGGGGGCCAATTTGTTACTTTCCTAGCAGACAATGAAACAGAACTCTGCCTTTAATAGTCCCCTCTGTGAAAAAGTTAGCAGTCATGGAGAAAATGGGACTCTTGCCTCTCATCTGCCCCTCTAGGCACAAGCACACACTTGGGAGGACATCCTGCATGAGCCATTCCCCACACCACTTTGAGGAAAGACCTCTTCAAGTTAGAAGCAACCAACTCCGGTCACCAAGCCAATCAGTCTCTTTCTCATTTAACCCTGCACTTTCCCTGACAGGAAAATAACTCCTGCCCTGTCCTGAGACATAACCACAATCCTGAAATTCTGAAAACTCTTCCCCCAGAGGTATGAGCCAAGACTTGTCTCCAGGCCTGACCACTAACCATGCCACCTCACTGTGATCCTCACTGCTATCAGATGTCAAGGGAAGCACAAACAGGCATCCAGCCACACATTAGCCTCGTAGACTATTAATCACCTTGGGCAAGATCTCTGTGCCATCAAAAATGGAGCCATCACCCTGCACTCTGTGGTTTCTAATCCACACCCCCTTTTTGGACTGTACCAGATGTAAAAGATGCCTTCCTCTCTTGTGAGGTGTTCCCATAAACTCCTTCAACTGGGAAAATCCTGAGACAGGGTCAGGGAGATGGTTCAGTGGGATAAGCACTTCCCTGGCAAGCACAAGGGCCTGAGTTCAATCCCCAGTTCCACAAAAAAAGAAAAAAAAAAAGAAAATCCTGAGACAAAAAGGCAGCTCATTAGGACTCAATAAGGGGGTAAGGACTCTTTCACTATTTTTAAGAAGGCTCTGATGACAGATTTCACCAAGCCACTGGTACCTTTTTCCAAGACAGCCTGTTTCACTGCCCCTTCCAGCTCCATCACAGCCCTCCTCCACCAGCAAACAGCAAAGATTGGCGATACATCTATCCTGCCCATAAAGCTAGTTCAGCATGTATGAGCTGCCACTGCCACTGTGGTTTCTCTCTGCATATGTTGCCTCAGTCTCTTGCTACCCACAGCCTGCTGGTACCCCTGCCTGGACTCAAAGAGTGCCTTCTTCCTTTCACTGACTCCTGTTAGCCACCCCACCCCCCTTTGTCTTTAAATGAAAAGACATTCCTAGTTTTGGACTCAAAAGTCAACTGATCTGGACTAAACCTTCCAGAGTTTCAAAACTTGTTTACCCTCTTTGGAGAAACCCTCATGACTGATTTCACTAGTTTCCCAGGACAAAATATTACTGCACTTGTGATTAATGGAACCCAAGCTGCCTTCTGGAAAGACACAACAGCTTTGATGTAATATCTGGCAGAAACTGATGTCACAAATTTCTTGGAGCTGCTGGCTTCTACAGACTCTAGAGCCTTATAGCAGTAAAACAGTGCTAAGATAGTTAAATAAGAAGGAACGTGCTCCTCTCATTACACAAGCTGAAATCCTAGGTCAAGGATATTGCCAAATGCTTCTTGAGGCAAAATACATTCCTCAACAGAGAGACAAATGAGCTCCTTTAAGGCTTCTGCCATAATGCTTATATAAATTTAAAACCCTGAAAGAGTTATGGTTATTTGGTTTTACAGAAACATCGTATTGCTGAAGGTAAATGATAGGGATGACCCAAATCTAGAACTTTTGGCTTCAAGATCCTGAAACAAAGTCTAGGTAAGTAAACATAAGTGAATATTTTGGTTAAGTTCACTGGCTTACCAAAATGTAGATGCTAGTAAAACTGATTTGAGTAACAGGAACATGGAATCTTTAGTAACTCACAGGTGGGAAAAATTTGAAGAAGTAGAGAAACAAAAAATCAAGGACTCAGTTCAGGAGGTTAATTAGAATTTCTCCACAAGCAAAAATGAAATAGATTACACTAGTAATGAAATAATTCAAGACAGTGTTCTAGAATGGAAAAGAAAAAAGAGTACTGAGTTCTTCTTATAAAGATTGAAGAGCACAAAGTTAAACCTTATTGAAATTTCCAAATGCTGGAGAATACCAAGAAGATCTTGAAGATCTTACTAATAGGCCTTGGGCTGCTGGGTTCTCTTTCTAGAAGTGGTTACTCAGTTCTTTCAGTCTTGAGCAAAGAATTGGTCAAGAAAAGAGCAAAATGTAAAAAATAAAATAAAGAAGTAAAATTTAAAGCAAAATATAGTGAGGTTTTACATTTATTAAAAGTAGGAAAAGGGGGCCGAGGAGATGGCTCAGTGGAATAAGTGCTTCCCTGGCAAGTGCAAGAGCCTGAGTTCAACCTCTGGTTGCACAAAAAAATAAGAAAGAAAAAAATTATAAGCCGGGCATGGTGGCATATGCCTGTAATCCCAGCACTCGGGAGGCTGAGGCAGGAGGATTGTTGTGAGTTCGAGACCAGCCTGAGCTACAAAGTGAGCTTAAGGCCAGCCTGAACTGCATAGTGAGACCCTGTCTCAAAAAGACAAAAAAAAAAAAAAAAAAAAAAAAAAACAAAAAAAAA
>PVKA01019765.1:0-41498 GCA_004027165.1 Ctenomys sociabilis
TTTGAAAAGAGTGTCCTAGTGCCATATGCATTCTGAGCAAATAAACCTGAGGAAACAGATTAATGCCCTGGGAGACTGTTTGAAACTAAGTGGCCATTTAGAAAAACTAAATAACCACCTAATTCAATCAGGCAATTATAGATTCTCGCAGCTGAGAGGCCCAGAGAGCATCTATTTCTCATACAAAATATGTCACCTAGAAAAAGTGGTTGTGGAGCTGACATCTACCTTGCCTCGCCTGAGAGCTGCAATGAGCTTGAGGTCCCCAGTGTCATCGCTGCATGGGCAAGTCCCACTCTCCCTGTCGCCAGCATCAAGAGCCAACCCGTGGCAAAGCTGGTGCAGGGAAGATTCAAGACAGGCCAGCTGTGTCCCTGAGTGGGGAACTCGAAAGGCTCAGCCACCATTACTTCTAAATCAATAAAAAAGCAGTTCCAGGCTCCCTGTCATCCTCCAGAGATAGGTCTCAGTGGGGAGCTCTCCAAGTGAGTGAAATCCACCCTTTGTATAACTAGAACTTAGTTTGCATTTTGGTTTTTAGATTAAAATGTTTGTAACGTGTTCTAAAATGTGTGCCACGCTTCCCTACTTTTCAGGGCAGCAGACTCTCTGGAGCAGCATGCAGTCTTTTCTCAATGTGATTTAGGGATTTTCAACTGCTTTTATGTAAGACAGGCCCTGGGGGGTCTCGTGCTGATTTGGACTGTCAGGGCTGTTGGATCCTTACAGCTGCTCTGGCTCCCTCCGCGCTGGGCTGCCCTGCAGCTTCTTGTTCCTCTGGGCGTGGCTGCCTCTTGCCAAGTGGCAAAATGGTTAAGAGCATCTTCCCTCTTACTTTACACCTAACCCTAGACACAGATGGGTCCATGCATGACTATTATAATGACTATTATAATGGTGCCTACTGGGTAAAAACAGTACTTTGGCTTTTGACCTCTTCCAGCCTAGCAGTTGTGGCATGACACTCTTGTAGCCCTGGACAGCAGCAACAAGCCTAAGCTCTCAGTCGGCCCTGAAATCACCAGGTACGGATGTGGGCCTTGTATGGCCCTGGACAGGTAGTAATGCAGTCCCACAGAACCAGAAAGTGTGAGCCCTGTCATGTGATTTTTTAAAAATTTCTTTTCTTTTTAAAGAGAATAAAAAAATAGTAAAAAAAAAAAAATTAGAAATGATACAGAATTTCAGTAAAGAAAATGATAGGAATTCAACAATAGTTATTATATTTCATATTGTTCTCTTCAAGTTAGTTGTTCAGGTTATCAGATATAAGCATGCAAAACTGGTCAAAAAAGTAAAAGAAGACAAAAATTTTATGCACTAATTTCTCCTTTCAATAGCTCACCAGAGATCAGCAGTACAATTATTCAGGATAATATATATGCATATACATAATATACATATACATACACATATACATATACGTATCCATATCCTTTTTTCTTCCTTTTCTCCTTTCCCTCACCCCAGCTATTCCTTCCCTTGGAGCAGTTGCTTTCCTTTTCACAGTATCCATTGTACCTTTCAGATTTTATTTATTCTTTCAGGTTCTTATCCTAGGAAGACAATTCAATGTTGACACATGAGAATCTGATTTATTTCACTCGTGAGTGTGGTCTCTAGTTGCAGCCATGTACCTATAAAAGCCTTGAGTTTATCTTTTTTTTATAGCTGAACAATACTTCATTGTACAAAAATATCACACCTGTTCTTGCCTACATTTTTCTTCACTCAATTATGCGGTGCTCGAGCTCTGTCTACGTAGGTGACCACACAGTGCTGCCTACGGGCAAGTGCAGTCAGGACTCTCTCTGCCAGCCACACGCACAGGCGGATCAGAACCTGCCTGGGCCACCGGTCTGCTGAGAGTCTGCAGGTACAGCTCTGGGTGCAGACCCTCCGGTGGACACCAATCACAGCCAGAAGTTATGCATCGACTCTTCTGGTTGCTGCTCTTTGTCACTGGATTCCATCAGCTGCTGGACTCTGGAGCTCTTCAGGGTTAGCAGCACCTAGTGTTTATAGCTCTCCCTTTTTTATATGACTGCTCTCTCCACACTACTCAGGACCTTGCATATTTCCAGGTCCTTCTGAGTCCACACTACCAGAGAACTAAATCACAAGCAGATCTACAAGACCACCACAAGAGGCCATGTGCTGTGGCACAGAGACTAATGTGGCACAGGGAGCCCACCTAGCCCAACTCAAGAAGTGTGGTGGGGATGCTGATCCTCTAGCAATCGCAGGTCTCTGATTGGTCCACATTCAAGCTCAGTAATTAATCCACATTTGAGCCTGCTGATTGGTCCAAATTGGCCTAAACTTAAGCCTCTCCATCTGAACCTCCTGGTTGACTCAAATTCAACTCACCCTCTGAGTTCAAATTCAGGGAAGACACCTGGAAGCGAAGGAGTTGAGGGTCATGGAGAACAGACAGGGCAGTCATGGCAGCAGATTGGGAGGGCTGTCAGGAGAGAGGAGGCTTGAGTGACAATGATCATGACACTTCCTGGCCAAGTCAGGAGGGCTAGCTGTGTTAATTATAGCTCACTGATGTTTGGGGAGTTCAGGACTGCCCTTGATCCCTTCCTGTTCTTTCACATGTTATGGGGAGTCTGCCTGCTGCTTCTTCAAAGAGGTGGCCACTTGTGAGCCTGTGGGGGAGGACACCACACAGAAGCTGAGCTCCACCTCCTTTCAGGGCAGCAAACAGTAAGGGATACGGGGACAGGGAAAACAATCCCACTCCTTCCCTGCACACCAATAGGGAGCAAAGAAGCAGAGCAGCAAGGAGGGCAGCCGGGAGCTAATTCAAGACCCCTGCAGACATCACAGGAGAAAGAAAGGCAGTGTCAGGCTCTTCCTGTCTCTCTCACCTGTGTCAGATATGCACACACTTGTGCAATGCACTGGGAAAAATGCAATGATGACCAAAAATACTGTCCCTACCACCGTCATGAGCATATGCCCATGAAGACCAGCATATGTTCTTATTCAACAGCCAGGTAAGCTTTCGCATTTAAGCATTAAAGTGGTGCTTGTGTTTTTTTTAAATTTTTAATGTTCTAATAAAACACATTTTAAAAGAAAGTTTTGCAACTTGCATGCATGAAATATCATACCTGTGGTATTTTGTACAGGGGCCAAGACAGCTCCTCCTCTCTCAGCACCTTCCAGGAGAGCTGCAAGGGTGAGAACCCTGCTCTGCAGAGTCCCAAGGTGCTTGCCCTTTTTGGGGGATTGTGTTCTGTGTTTTCACACTCTGTGGTGTCTACAAAGCACCTATCTGTGTTTCCTGTATCTATAAAAACATTCTGCTTTTCACCTTCAGTACAATATTCAATAAGCTACCTGAGATAGTCACTTTGTTATAAAATAGGTCTTGTCTTAGCTGATTTTGATTTTACCTAACTTGAGGCCAATATAAATCTTCTGAGTGTGTTAAAGTTGGCAAGGCTAAGCCATGATATTCTGCTTGTTTGGTGTATTAAGTGTGTTTTCAGCTTGATATTTTCAACCTGTGATGAACTGATTGGTGCATAATCGGAGTCAAGTCAAGAGGTATATGTAAAAGACTTGCTTTGAAATTGCCACATCTTTTTATAATGAATATATATGGTATAATGCCTTTGTTTCTTTTCTCTTTCTTCCTTTTCTTCCTTCTTCCTTCCTTCCTTTCTTCCTTCCTTCCTTCATTCCTTCCTTTATTCCTTTTGTCTTTTTGAAACAAGGTTTCACTATGCCGTTCAGGCTGGCCTCCACCTCACACTGCAGCCCAGGTTGGCCTTAGACTTTCAATCCCCTTGTCCCGGACTCTGGTGCCGGGACTACAGGTGTGTGGCACTGACCTGGCCTTGACACTTCTTTCAACTTGCCAAAGTTCCCATATAGTTTAGTTCATAGTTTTGTTAGCTCCATGTAGATGAATCTGTCAGACAAATAAATCCTAAAAGAAATGACATGATTAATGATATTTTCATCATCTTTTAAAGAAGACTTCCATTTGCTCCTTTATTTCTCCATTGGCCCACTTCTATGTGTTTGCACTGCATGGTGGCTACATTTATCATGAGAAGGGGGCACACACAGAACATCTCTGAATCCCTTTCAGCTCCTGACCCCTGCCATACCCACAGCTCTACCTTCAAACTCTTGGTTCCCTTCCTGGTCACAAGAGCTCTATTTCCATTTCTTTCCAATCTTTCTTTCTCTCCCTTCCCTTCCCCTTTGCTCCATCTCTTGCTCCCTTTCTCGTTTGAAACAGTCTCCCTGCTTCCTATCTTTTATTTTGCTCTCATTTTGTATTTTAGGTTTTGAAATACACTCCAGATTTTCATTTGTAAGTGAGCCAAGACTAACTCAAACCCATTTAAGCAAAGTAAAACATGCATTGGTTCATAATATTGAAAACATGTACCCACTTCAGTCACAGCCCCATAGTTTGGGGGCTGAAATAATATTGTCCTCTCTCATTCCTTTTGGTTGTACTTTCTTCCTTTGTTGCCTTTTTGTTCCAAGCAAAGAAAGCGAACTGCAGCAACAGGTGTGTAGTCTGCCAGCTTCATAAGTCCAAAAAGAAGTTAAATACCCTTTTCCTAGTAGTTAAGCAAAAGTGTCAGAACAGTTTCCATTGGCCTGTATTAGGTCACATGACTGTCCCCAAACCAATGGCAGCGATGCTGAGCACTGAGCCATGTTGGAGTCTGCAGAAGGCCATTGTTTTGATCAAGCCTCCTGCCCTGAGCCCCAGCAGACCAGACAAATCAGAATGGAGTCACTTGTGTTACATGTCACAGAACCATTTTATACTTTGGAATGGTCCATTTGCAAAACAAACAAGACCCAGGAGATTCTAGCAACCCAAGTCAGTGTAATAAGGAAGCCCTCTCTGGTTTAATCCTAAAGAAAATAACTTGAAATGACTGATTTTTTTTTTAATTCTGTTTCTACTTTCTTCAGTTCTTTTTACCTAGAAAGCATACTTCCTATGCTCAGCTCATTTATTCCATCACATAAAAGTAAATGCAGCCCATTGTGAGGATCACAAGTAAAAACTGACTGATATATTAACCCATATGTGTCATAATTTTGTCTTTTGACCATGGCCAACCTTGGGTGGTATGTTCAGTCCTGGAGTTCAGGCCATCCAAAACTACATGAATGAGGGCCAGTCAGATAGCTCAGCAGATTAGAGCACCTGCTTAGTCAGACGCAGGGACGGTAATTAGATCCCAGATTGCCATGCCAGCCCCACCCCTGGGGCACTCTGAGACAGAGATTGAGACTGGGTGTGGTGGTGCACACCTGTAATCCCAGCACTTGGGGAGGCTGGAAACAGGAGGATCTCCACAAGTCCAGTCTATCTAGCGAGACTCTGTAGCCTCTATACTAAATACATTAAAAAAAAAAAAAAACTACATGGATGAGACAAGAGAAAGGTTAATTTCTTTTGATGAAATCAAGGAGCCATTAGCAGAAAGACAAAAATAGCAGATGTCACCTGAAGCTTTTGCTCAGTGTTTAAATTCAGTTTCTAGTCAATTCAATTCAAGGCAATCTTTCAATAATTGTTTTTGCTGTCAAGTCCTTTCTACTAGTAACACTTCTATGATTTTCTGTGTACAGTAAGATAAACTTGGCACAGAAAGCACCCCATGTACAGCCCCTCTAATGTGAAGCCTTTCCTAAGAAAAACAGAAGCTTTGATCTCCTGATTACAGCATGCTTCTTTATCAGCCTTATAATAATTTTCACACTTATTCTCGGACTCGAAGTAAGAATTTCAGTATGAAGTTCTGTCCTGTCTTCAATGTCATTATGTTAGTAGCTTCTCAGTCTTGCTAAGTCCTTCTGGAATATCATTTTCTCCTAAGACAGGAAGTGTACGAGCCAAAAATAATCTTTCCTTTTCGCCTAGAAGCTCTCCAATGAGTGTCACTGGAAAGTTTAATAAAACGCAGTGTCCGCAGCCAGGGCTCTCTGCGCTGGTCCTTCGCAGAGACTGCTTTGTAGTTCCTGTGGGGCTCGATCTCCCGGGCAGATGTCTTCTGTGTGAGGGCTGCATTTCTACCAGGAGGGAGCCTGCTCTTCCCTGCATCCCATGGGAGCCTCTCTGATGCCAAGGACTCACAGCGCTCAGCCCACCCTCCTCCGCTCCCTGCATGCCCTCACCACACACACGCCCCACCCACCCTCCACCATAAATCTTGCCCTACAGCAGGGGCTGGAAATGGATCTGTGCTCTCTTCAAGGGCCATGAAGCCAAGAACTCCCGAAGTTCTTGCGTCAGCACCGCTACTCTCTGGCTGTGCTGGCTGTTCTGGCTGTTCCTCCCAGACACCACCTGGCAAGGGACCCCAGCATCTCTTGGACTCATCCACCTCTCTGTGGCTCCCAGTAAGGACACTTGGCTATGCAGCCCCATCAAGCCACCTCCTAGCAGGAGGTGAAGTTCCTACTCACAGGCACAGGTTCCTCCACTTCCTTTCCTGACCATAATCCCTGATCCTTTCAGGGCTGCTTCCCTTGTCCACCACCATGCATGTGGTCCAGGCAGGGCTCTCTCCTGAGCCTAAGCCAATTACCACACCTGCCTCCTACTGGTCACTGGCTTGGTTCCAAGATAAGCCCCAGTCTAACAGAGTCTCAAGCAAGTCAGGATATTTTTCAAGAACTACTCAAAGAAGCATCCTGTTTCTCGATATGCTTGAAGCTTAGCCAATGCTGGGGACCAAATTATCACATTTCCCTGGGACTTTCCAAGCTTTAAGACTGAAAAGAGACCCATATCTGGGGAAGCCCCTCAGCTCCAGGCAAACCAGAAAGTTTGGTAACTAAATCATGGAAGAGCAGGGCTGCTAAAACTATTCTCTTGTTATAAGAAACATGGCAACCAAATCTACACAGGAAAAGATGGGAGAGAGAGAGACAGAGAAGGGAGAGAAAGACAGAGGAGAGAGGAGACAGGCAGACAGACAGAGACAGAGAAAGACAGAGACAGAAAAAAAAGAGACAGAAAGAGGGAGAGAAAAAGAGAGAGACAGGCAGACAGACAGACAGAGACAGAGAGACAGAAAGTAAAAGAGACAGAGAGAAAGAGAGGGAAAGAAGAGAGACAGACAGACAAACAGAGAAAGAGACAGAGATAAAGATAGAATAAAACAGAAATACAGAGAGAGGGAGAGAGGGGGGACAGAGAGACAGACAGACAAAGAGACAGAGACAAAGACAGAGAAAGAGAAAGACAGAGACAGAAAGAGAAAAGAGATATAAAGAGAAGGAGAGAAGAGAGAGAGAGGAAGTCACTTTCCCATCACATCTTTAAACTCTTCATCATTTGTTCTGCTTAAAGCAGCATAATTGGGACTTCCTGACATGTGGGAAGAGAAAATCTGTTCCCTAGTGTATCAGTTGCATTGACACAAGCCTCTTATCCCACCCATACCAAACCCTCAGTAAATACACCTGCAACACTGAAACGATGTTTCCTGAAGATTATGTGAGCCCACAGGGTTGCGTACCCATCCAGTGCCTGGCATGTGCTAACTGCTCACACAGTCTGGCTTTCTTCCCATTATAACCTATAGCACAGCACTCGTAGCCTGCGGTGGTCATGAGTTAGAAGGCAAATACACATGCATTTGCTCTGACTGCTCACTATACAGATAAAAGATGGGGCACAGTTGAAAACTGACTTAGGAGAAGCGCTTCACCTAGCAGCAAACCCGGAACTCTAAGCAGAGCCCAAGTGCCGTCCTTTCCACCACTGCATGAGCTCAAATCCACTCTTCTCCTCTGACCTTTCCTGTGAGCTGATGCAGAGGAGATGAAGAGTTCACAACCAGAGTAGATTCCATGCAAACATTATGACTGCACCAGGGCAGAGCAGAGCCAGGGGCTGCATGGCGAACACTCACCTGGAGAGTCTGTCTCACTGGGTACAGCCAGAGTCACACAGGACATAGTAGGAAAACTCTACTGTCCCAGGGTCACCTGTCCCAATTTAGCATGTCTCTTCTGAAATGTCAAGTGCATGTCAAAGGGATCTATTCTCCTGCAAACATTTAGTAATGGAATGGATCTGTTATGGCCTAAACTTGTGTATTGAAATACTGACCAGAGTAAGGTGGTGTTAGGAGGGAAGGTCTGAGGGGAGATCAGATCTTGAAGTGGAGCCCTCATGATGGAATTCATGCCCTTGTGAGCAGAGGCACTGTATGCTAGTGGTTCTCTGCTCTCGTGTATGCCTTCTCCCCTCCGCTCTCCCTGTGCCAAGTGAAATTGTAATCAGAAGACACGATCTGAAGACCAGGCAGAGAGGAAGACTGAAGACTTCCTCAGAGAGGAAGGAGGGCAGTTGCACCATGCTACATTAGGATCAGGGTGAGAAGGAAGCAGAGATGGACTGGCCCCTTTCTGTCACCCATGTGGCCACTCCATGCTTCACTGGTCTGCTTTCTCCTCCTGAGCTTAGAGGCACAACCAGGAGGTTACCAGAGCATGCCAAGGCACAGCTCTGCTGTCTGCTGCATCCGTAATTTATTTGCCATGTCCACAGCCTCCTCTATTACAGCCTGGGATGGTTTTATTCTAAGCTGTCTCAAGATCATATTCTCCTCAACTGCCACATGCTTGGGAAGGGTATGTGGGATGTAGTGGCCAAGTGATTTCCCCCAGGCCTTCTGGGCCTGAGCCCAGATGCTTCAGAGAATCTTGGATGAATGTAAAGCACTGGCTGAAGGACTCTTTCTCTCTGCAGATAAGCAGCATCGCTGTAGAGTGAGGAGGGAGTTCTTGCGAGCTGTGATGTACCACAGCATGCCTGTAGAGCCGTGATGCCAGAAACCAGGCCATAGTCAAGACTGCATGCCTGACACACAGCAAGTTCAAATTTCACGTGTGCATTAGACAAGGGTTCATTTTACACACTGCTCAAAGCTACAGGCTTTGGCCCCAATTGACAAGTACCACAAAGAAAATTCATGATCCACGTATTGCCTTAGTATTAGTAGAGTTGGATTTGAGGGCCTGGCCTTGTCTAGAAGTCCACAGAAACGCCTTTCCCCATGCTGTCCTCTGCCCAGATGAGCCTACAGACCCAGAGCGAGCCAGAACAGCTGGATTTCAGCCTGCTCCTACAGGTCACCAGGCTTTTATGTCAGCAATCTAGGTTCTTTAAGGCAACCTGCAGTGTATCCACACAATGGTAGATTTTGAAAATTTTGCAGTGGTGAGATGAATTAATACGATAGTGTTGATTAATGACATGATTATCTTCCAGTTTGGTGTTCCTTCTCTCACTCACATTTCCTTTCATGATGGGTAAGCAGTGTTTGGGGATCTGAAAAGGTGATTTAAGAATACATTAGTTTGGGGACCGGCCAGATAGCTCAGGGGACTAAAGAACCTGCATAGACAGGCGCAGGGACTGGGGTTCATTCAATCCTTGGTATGCAGTGCCAGCTCTGCCCCCAGGGTGCACTAAGGCAGCAAATGAGACTAGGCATGGTAGTACAACTGCAATCCCAGCACTTGGGAGGCTGAAAACAGGAGAATCACTGTAAGTCCAATCTGTATAGTGAGACCCTGTAGACCCTGTACTAAATACATAAAAAAATTAAAAAGAATGCATTGATTTGAGATTAGCAATAAAATACCTATACTGCCTATCCTCATTTCTTAGTGTATAGTATTATAGTTTAGCTACTGTGAATTATTACAGAGAAAAAGTAACTTCCTGGAGTATTTTTAATATACTTTTAATTGAAATTTTTATGGAGATAATTATATATTTGTATTGAGTTGTAAGATATACTGTGAAAAATTTTTTATAGACTTTTCCCAGTTTCCTTCAACAATTACATGGTACAAAATAATAGTCTAATATCGTAGCTGGATAGTCTGAAACTATTCCTTTACATTTAGATTTCCCAGATTTATTTGTAGACTTGGGTACATGTGTGCATGCATGTATGAACACATGTGTATTGTGTGCATGTGCATGTGTCTGTGTCTGTGTGTGTGCATAATAAATTCCACCAATTTCATCACCTGTGTGAATCAGGTCTGCACCACAAGTTACTGCTCACTTCCTAAACAGTAAGGACCAAGACTCTCTTTCATATCTCTACCCATTTTGTGACACTTGCTCCCCCTAATACTAGTGTTAGTCAACTATCAATCTGTTCTTTGTTTCTAAAATCCAAATAAAAATATTGTATAAATAGATCCATGCATTCTGGAATCTTGAGGATCAGCTTTTGAAGTATGACTCCTTGAAGTCCATCAAGTTGTTGTGTCTATCCATGGTTGATTTTTTTCATAGATGAATAAAGCTCTATGGGATGAACATACCACTGTTTGTTTAGTCATTGACATGTTGAAAGATATATGGGCTGAAACCAACTGTATTAGTTTTTTGTTTTGTTTTGTTTTGTTTTCATTTTTGTGCAAACAAGACTTGGTCCATGCAACCAGCATGTAGCTAGTGAGTCATGTGCCAGTGGTTGGTGCCCTCTCCCTTCCAAAGTGATGCTCTGAAAAGAGGAACATGTATATCCAGCCTAAGCAAAAGCCCTGGTAAATTCTCAATAAAAAAAAAATATCATTAATATTATAAACCACACTTCATGCAATTTTTAACCATCAACAAAGAGGAAAATATGTTTAGTACTGACATTCAGAGATTTATTGTTTATAGAGTAACAGGTCTTTGCGATCCTTTCTATCCAGTGTTTCTTATTATAGGATATTTTCAGACTACAAGGAAAGCATAAATATTCTTTTCCACTTTGATATTTAGCTTCAAAGTTTCCTATGCATTAGAGAAAAGAAAGTCCTCAGTCTGTGTATGAACGATTTTAGAGAATTATTAAATCTAAAAGGAAGTAGGTGATTGTTAGAACTATCAAAATTATGAAGACACATTTAGAAATATATCTTTCATCAAAACTTGAAAAAAATAAAATTATAGTACCTTTTACATTGTTTATAGAAAAAATAAGCAAATTAACAATGTATACAAGATGTAAGGGAAAAAATGTTATTTCAAAATACTTCTCAGGTTTTTTAAGCATTAGCACAATCTAAATGTACTATGTTAATTAACTCAAGCAATAAAATAATCTAATAATGCTATGTTATTTATACTTTATAAAAGTTGATCCCAAAATCATTGCTAGCCACTTTTCAGAATCAGAGCTTAAGAGGGATAAAGCCGTATAGGGGAGTGACTGTGCCACAGAAAACAGAATTTTGTCATCTGAGACAAAGTTTCTAATGTAAATTCAAGAACTCACTAGGTTCTTAATCTTGATCTCTTGGTTTTGTCATTTGTGAAACAGAAATAAGACATTGTTACAAGAATAAACAAGGTAGATCAAGAACCCCAATATTCCTTTGTTCAAATGATAATTGTTCTAAAAAATTCCATTTCACATTCTATTTGACCATATTTTTCCATGTCAATTCTATCAAGAAATATGTTTTATATAGCTGGCACAGGACACATCACTCTCACCTAGACAAGATTTCTATCAAAACTTTGGGCAAAAATTTAATTCTATTAAGATTTTTTTTTCCGGTACCAGGGATTGAACTCAGGACCTTGCACTTGGGCAAGTGCTTATTCTACTGAGATATCTCCCTGGCCCTCTACTAAGACATTTTTGAGTCACAGATTCCTACATAAATTTTGCTCTTTAAAGAAGTGTGTTCTCAGGATGGGAGATAGCTCAGCGGTCTCAGCACCTGTCTGACTAGTGCAAGGGCCCAGATTCAATCCCCGGCACTGCATGCTGTACTGGCCACCAAAATCAGACATGGTGACCCCATGCCTGTGATACCAGTGCTGGGGAAGCTGAGGCAGGAGGATCACTATAAGTCTGATCTGCATGGCAGGACCCTGTACCAAATCAATAAATACATACATTTTTTAAAGATTTTTTTTTGAAAAGGTTGTTCCCAATTTTATCTAAAAAGTAGTTCCTCTAATAACTATAAACACTGTAGCCCAAGCTACATTTCTTGTGGAAGTGAAACTCCTGCCAATATGTCTGATAGCCTTATCTTCATAAAGTCTGAAAACTTCAGGCTGATATTGCTTTGCAATATTTTTTTCCATTCCAATATACAAATCCAGTAGAATGTGAGAGAGAATAATCAAATATAAAAAGTAATGAGCGTGAAAGGTTACCATTCTAAAAAAAAAAATTGTTAGGCACTCTTTGAGACTTGGCTTATGCTGATCTCTTTGAACCTGTACCAATGGCATACCAAAAATGTCTACAGCATCATGTGCCTGTCGGCTTTGAATCCTCACACGATGATAAGACAATGGAATTTTTACATAAACCAAGTGGGGTTTCTGGCCATGCTCTTTTTTCTCCCAAGCCTTGTGAAAAAGTGTCTAATGCAGTGGGCCAAGGTGGCGGTGGGTTGTTCTCCATACTCTCAAAGGACTGAGCGGGAAGTGGCTTTTGACTATTTGCCCAGGAGGACTTCAACAATATGGAGTCTCCAAAGGGCAAACTGGCACTCAACAACCTCGTTAGCATAACCCTGATATGTAAGTCCCATGAGGCATTTTTTCCAGTCAAGGGTGGAGTCAAAGAAGTCAGCAGACCAAAGTGAAAGCCAGATGGAAAATCACAGATGCAACAACACAGCCATTTTGTCTTAGGAATAAAAAAAGATGTTACAGCCACAGTGGAACAGGTTAGCTTTCTTTCCCTGAGTTGAGCAGCAGCTTCTGTTCTGGAAGACGGGAACAGAGGATCACTTGCATCAGACCCACTGTGTTCCGGGAAGTTTATTACAAATGATCCTTTGTAAATATATTTTGAAGCAAGTGCCTTTCAGCTGTTCTAGTGACAAAGGTCTAAATGTGGAGCTTGCAGTGACCATGGGATCAGATCGAATTAGCAACCCAAGTGGCTGTGTCCCCCAGTTAACCAGTTTGAAAGTATTAGAAGATGATTTGGACCTACGCAACACTGAGTGATGTTCCAGACACCTCCCTTTTGGGATCAAGTTTTTCGACTGGGGCCGCTAGTAAGAAAACAAAACAACTAAATAGAAAACTGCCCAGAAGTTGAAAAGCAGAGTCTGTTGGGATGGCCTGGGCTCAACCTGAGAGCCCAGTACTGAAAACAGCTCTTGGTTTGTGACAATATGAGACCCTTCCTAACTAGTCACTATGGCAACCCCATCGTGTCCTCAAGACGAGTTCAGCTTAAGCCTTCCAGAGGCTGTGAACACTGAGAACTATTACTTTTCCCTTCCAATCATCACCCTTGTTCAAAATGTCATTCAAAATAATATTTATATTGAATTGTTTAATAAGAGAGGAGAATCCAAAAATAAGAACTAGCTTTTCCCATAATGTCTATTTTGATGCGGCTCCTCTGGTCTCACATCATTTTCAACTTTTTTTTTTAACTACAATTTTGGTGGCCCATTGAAGACAGGATTTAAAGTGATTTGGCTGCATTCTCAGAGAATGACCCAGTGTCCATGAACTCAAAGGTCTGCAGCCTTGGGACCCTAGCCCTGCTTTTGTCTTGAGCACCCAAAGCCAGTGACACTCAGTAAGCAAGACTGGTCTCACTTACTGTGTTATTCACAGCCCTAGTTCCTTCTGGTTCTCTTAGATTCACACTGGATCACTCCATAGCCTGCTTTCACCAACACTATGAAGGGAGAGGTGGCCATCAGGGGACTGGGGTAATATTCCAGACAGGAACAAATGGAGGCTAGAACCAGGGCAGGGGATGGAAGCCACTGGATGAAAACAATAATGACAACAGAAAATCAAGGAGGATTATGGTGGATGAGAATTGTGAGGAAGAAGGACAGAAGAGTAAAGGAGAAGGAGGCTTCTTGCTTAAGTCACAAGGATGAATTTAGTGTTCCCAATCAACAGAAATTATAAAGGGAGAAGGAAGGGAAGAGGGGGGAAGGGATCCATGGTGACTAGAGCTGGGCAGGCTGGCCTGCTGGGGGCTACAGTGGAGTGACCCATCATGTGTGAAAACCCAGACTTATACATAGAGTTTATGAGCAGAAGAGTAGGAAGACACTGCACAGTTGAAAATAAGACAATGACGACACTGGGAGCTAAAGCAAGACAATGTAGTAGGAACAACCACAGGAGAGTGGCTGTGAGGAATTAGGAGATGCACTCAGGAGCTAAGAAGCAGCTCAAGGAAAATATCTTCTTCTAGGACAGAGAAAGACTTGCAGAACGTACTGATGTATTAATTATTGAAACTGTCCACTAATCAGTTTTGAAACTGTCTCATTGCTATTAGTTTCTCAATAAAATTATTTTTTAAAAAAGAATGTACTGATCAGATTGGATACATTTGAAATGAAAAAAGAGCTGCAGCTTGTATAATAGAGCTTTAACCCTCTCAGACACTAGGAAATGGTGCTGTGGTGAGTCTGGGAAAAAAGGTGAAAAGTTGAAAGAGCTCAAAGGCATTCAGAGGGGACCAAGGTAGAAAGGGGAGTAGAGAAGCTAGGTGGTGAGCAAAGAGTAGCACACACTCAGGCAAGGCCTCAACAGATAAGGCTCAGTGGAGGAATTGGCAAATGAGCAAGCACGCAGCTTTGGATTGATCTTCAAGTATTTTGGGCAAAGAGGAGAAAAATAGTTCTCAGAGTAGCATAGACTATAACTATTTTGAAAGTCTTATGAGAATGAAATCAACTTTTTCCTAAACTATAGGAGGAAACTGGCTTCATATACATATAATTTTCTGCAGATAGATAGATAGATAGATAGATAGATAGATAGATAAATAGATAGATAGACAGACAGACAGACAGACAGACAGACAGACAGACAGACAGACAGTCAATTTCATATATCAATTTGAATGGGCCTCCCAGTCACTCTCCTTGGCCAAACATTGTGTGTGTGTGAACAGTTGTTCCAGATGGAGCTAGCATTTGGACATGTATGCTCTTTAATGTGGGTGGGCTTCTTCCAATTAGTTGAAAGCCTAAATGTAACAAACACTCTGGACAGTGCACCCCCTAGGTAAAATGAATACTGCCTGACTGATTGCTTCCTGTTGTGATATCCAGTTTTTTCTGCCTTCCTAATCTGAGAGGAAGCACTAGTTTTTTCTTGAGTGTTAAGTCTGTGGAAATTACACTGGATCCACACCACTGGCTTTCCTGGGTATCAGGATTTTGGAGTTGAACTAGAACTACATAAAATGCTTTCCCGGATCTAAAACCCACAAACTGTGTGTCCTGGGCTTTGTCGGATTCCACAGCTGAATGAGCTGGTTCCTTACACATCTCTTTCCATGATACAGAGATCTTGGTGGTTCTGTTTCTTGGGGGAACTTTGACCAATGCATATATAATAAACCTAAATTTCCATATATCCAAGAGTCACTTGGTCACCAGAATCTGACGTTGTCTTGACATCTACTGTGTGTGTGTACTTTTTTTTTCTCCCAAAAGTTAATCTTGCACAAAAATCAGTAGGCAAATATTAGTCATGAACTGGGAACTCATTGTGTATTGCATGATTTTCCAAACTGTGCCTGCCCTCTGGTCAATCTTACAGGTGCCCAGATGGCATGAGCATGCAGCCTCAGTGGGTGCTGTTCATGTCAGCATTCTTACCTGTGAGGAGAAGCAAGGATCTCAAGGACATGCAGTTCAGAAAAACAAATAGGATCCATTGTGAAGACTTGGGAGGTCAGGAGGTAGATGGCTCCATTAGTGGGACAAATCATTTGTCAATTAATGATGTCTCTCCTACCCAAAACAGACACATGTTAGAATATTGGCAATTTCCCACTCAACAAAATATTTTGCAATTTTTTAAATTTATTTATTTGTATTTTAACTTGAAGAGTGAAAAATAGAAGCAAAAACAAATAGAAAAAAAAAGACATAAACAGGGTAACATACAATAATACATATTTTCAAAACATGGATAGCTAATTTTATATTTTTTTAAATAAAACAATCCAACATAGATCAGCAGTCCACAATAGAAGTGGGTTATCCACAGAAGTTGTTCATTTCAGCCATTCATATCTCAGTATATTAATATGACTTTACTGCTGGATGGTTAAGACTAAGTTAAAGCAAGACAACAAGAAATGTAAGTTTTGTATCAGATAAGATCAGTCAGGTACCCTCAGGGTTTATCCTGTAACCCTGTGCCGCAGTTTGTAGATCCTTTGTCAGTGTGAGCAATGTGGATGAGTCATACCCATTGCTTGACCAATTTGCTCTCTGTGGAAGAGAAAGTTTTCTCTCCATAGGCACATGATACATCATCAATTGCATTCCTCTGTGGTCCCATATCTCCTTGATTGAAATTTGGGGTACAACTGAGTTACATGGTGTTACAGTACAAACTCTCCTATGTCCTGAGTGTTCACTGACCTTGAAAGACTAGGGTCAAATGTTGGCTGACCTTGAACCTTTCTTTTTCTCCAATTTTTGATCTGCAAACTTAGGTTGTTAACCCTCCAGAAGAGAAGCTTATTATTACCCTGCTACATACACAGTTCGCTTTACCCACACTACTTGTCTAAATATCAGACATCATAGGCATACCATGAAAAATGTATTTTCCATCAAGTATTGAGATACTAAACTCTAAGTTCATACAGAATATGAAGAACAAAAAAAATTTTCAAATAGGAATGAACATTTACATATATTTACATAGATATTTAGAAATCCATCCATTTACATCTTAGTAGCATTGTAGCAGGACTGTCTTGTGACATTTTTTGTCTTATTTTTAATTACCCTTTTACAAAGGGCAGTATAGTAATAGTTGGTATGTCCTGACAAGAAGTACATATTTAGAAGACCAGATTTTCAGGCATTTGAAGAGTGACCATTCTATTACACTTTGTTAAATTCATTGCAATTGCTTGGTTCACAGATATCAGCATAGATAGATAGTCAGGGTGAGAATCCTACTACTTAACTGGTACTTTCAAAAATCTCCTGATGTTTCTCAGGATCATTGTCTTACCCATTTAGTGTGTATAAATGAATGGTCTTGCCACTGACATTTCACTCAGCATTTCTCCTTGCCCTCTCCTCATTGTCCAATCCTCAAGTTCTCACTCTCATTTTAATTGTGTTATACCTTTCTGTTTGCAATTCTTCTTTTGAGTTGTACTGGGAGACTATATAATATTTGAACATGTGGGTCTGGTTTATTTTGCTCATAAATATATCTTCAAGTGGCATCCCCCTAAATATGAAGGCTTCAGGTTTATCATTCTTTGCAGCTGAATCATACTCCACTGTATAAAAATACCACATCTTTTTCAACCATTCCTCATGTGACGGGCATCTTCGTTGTTTCCAAGATTTGCCTATCACAAATTGTGCTGCTATAAACATAGGTACATATATATCCCTATGATATGATGTTTTTAGTTCCTCCAGGAAAATTCCCAGTAGAGGTATAGCTGGCTTGAATGGGATTTCCAGTCCTAGTTTTTTAAGGAGTCTCCACACTGACTCCCATAATGGTTGCACCCACCAGTCTACATTCCCACCAGCAGTGAAGAAGGGTTCCCTTTTCCCCACAGCCTCTCCAACATTTGCTGTTGGTTGATTTCCTTATGATAGCTATTCCTTCTGGAGTGAGATGGTATCTCAGTGTTGTTTTAATTTGTATTTCATGGAGGGCTAGTAATGTGGAGCATTTTTTCATGTATTTATTCGCTTCTTTAATTTCATCCTCTGAGAAGTGTGTGTTCATCTCCTATGCCCATTTCTGGAATGGGTCTTTAAATTTAGGGGTCCTGATATTTTTTAGTTCTTCATAAATTCTAGAGAGCAGATCTTTGTCTAAGTGCTTATGAGTTAGGATTTTTTCACAATTTGTGGGTTACCTTTTCACTTCGTTGGTAATTTCCTAGGATGTGCAAAATCTTCTCAATAACAGGTGGTCCCAGTTAATTCTTTCCAGTGTTTCCCATGCAAATACATGTTTGTTCATGAACTCTTTGCCTACCCCTATGTCTTCAAGAGTTTCTCCTACTTTCTCTTCCAGGAGATTGAGTATTTCTGTTTTAATGTTAAGATCTTTAATCCACTTCAACGTTAGCTTAGAGCATGGTGAAAGACCTGGGTCAAGTTTTCGTTTTCGACATGTGGAGAGCCAATTTTTCCAGAACCATGTGTTAAACAGGCTATCTTTCTTCCAGTAAGCATATTTGGCCCCATTGTTGAAGATCAACAATGTGTTAGTAGAGGCCTCTGCATCTTCTAGTCTATTCCATTTGTCCTAAGGTATATTTTGTTTCCAATATCATGCTGATTTTATCACAGTAGCTTTGTAGTATAATTTCAAGTCAGGAATTGTAATGCCTCCTGTCTTGTGTTTGTTGGCCAGAATTTCCTTTGCTGTTCTAGGTCTTTTCTGGTTCCAAATAAATTTTAGCAATGATTTATCTAGGTCTCAGAGGTATTTTGTTGGTAGCTTGATAGAGATTGGTTGAATCTGTACAATTTTGGGAGTATGGTCATCTTCACGATGTTTGTTCTTCTTATCCAGGAGCAGGGAGTATCTTTACATTTTCTGAAATTCTCTACAATCTATTTTTTCAGAGTACTATAATTTTCCATGAAAAGATCTTAATTTCTTTAGTTAAATGAATTCCAAGATATTTCATTTCCCATGGTGCTATTGTAAACCGTATTGTTTCTATAGTTTCCCTCTCAGTGTGTTTGTTATCTGTATAGAGAAATGCTATTGAATTTTGAAAATTGACTTTGTATCCTGCTATGATACTGAATTTCTGTATCAATTCTAGCACCTTCTTGGTGCAGTATTTTGGGCCTTCCAAGTAAAGTATCAGGTCATCTGCAAATAGTGATAATTTAACTTCGTCTTTACTATTCTTATTCTTTTCATCTCTTCCTCTTGTCTTATGGCTGTAGCTAATAATTCCAAACCTATATTGAACAGTAGGGGAGATAGAGGACATCCTTGTCTTGCACCAGATCTAACAGTAAAAGACTTCGGATTTTACCTGTTTAAAACTGTATTAGCCATTGGGTTGTCATAGATGGCTTTTATCAAATTGAAGTAGAGGCCTTCTATTCCTATTTTCTGAAGGATTTTGAACATGAATGAGTGTTAGATATTGTCAAAAGCCTTTTCTGCATCAATTGAGAGGATCATGTGATTTTTAGTTTTCACTCTATTGATACAGAGTACAACATTTATATATTTGCGAATATTGAACCATCCTTGCATCCCTGGGATGAATCCTACCTGGTCAGGATATTCTTGATGATTTGCTGTATTCTGTTTGCTAAGATTTTATTGAGGATTTTTGCATCTATGTTCATGAGGGAGATTGGCCTCTAGTTCTCTTTCTTGGTTGTGTCTTTCCCTGGTTTTGGAATCAGTATAATACTTACCTCCAGAAATGATTTTGGGAGGACTGCTTTGTTTTCACTTTCATTGAAGAGCTTGAGGACTGTAGGGATTATATCTTCTATAAATTTCTTGTAGAATTCAGCTGTGAATCCTTCAGGATCTGGACTTTTCTCTGTCGGCAGGCTTTTTATTACGTTTTGTATTTCATTGGCTGTTAGTAGCTTATTGAGTGTTGTTATATCTTCTTGGTTCAGTTTCGGGAATTTTTAGCTTTCGAGGAATCTGTCCATTTCATCTGTGTCTTCTATTCTGTGAGCATAAAGATTCTCAAAGTAGGTATTTATAATCTTCTGAATTTCCACTGGGTCTGTGGTGATTTCACCCTTTTCATTCCTTATTGCTTCTATTTGAATTTCTTCTTTCCTCCTTATGATGAGGTTAGGTAGGGGCTTATCAGTTTTATTTAGCCTTTCAAACATCCAGCTTTTTGATTCAGTGATTCTTTGAACTGTTTTCTTTGTCTGAATTGAATTAATTTCTGCTCTAATCTTTATGTCTTTGGGCTCTGGGCTTGGTTTGTTCTTCCTTGTCTAGATGCTGGAGGTGCCACAGTACTGTGTTTATTTGTTCCCGTTCTGTTTTCCTAATGCGCGAATTCATAGCAATGAACTTCCCTCAGAGAACTGCTCTCAGTGCATTCCATAAATTACAATAAATTGGGTTGAATTTTCATTGAATTGTAGATAGTGTTGAATTTCTTGTTTAATTTCATCTGTAACCCATTGATTGCTGAGTAAAGTGTAGTTTAATTTCCATGTATTTAGGGCATTTTTCTGGCTTCTTTTCTCATTTATTTCCAGTTTCATTGCACTGTGGTCAGGTAATATGCATGGGATAATTTCTGTTTTCTTGCATACACTTAAGCATGACCTATGGACCAGTCTATTATAGAATGACCCATGTGCAGCTGAAAAAAATGTGTATTCAGCTGTGGTTGGGTGGAACACTCTGTATATGTCCACCAAGTCCATTTGTTCCAGGCTCTGGCTCAGTTCTACTACTTTGCTAATTTTTTTGTCCGGTTGACCTGTCTTTGTGGCATAAGGGGGTATTTAGGTCTCCTGTTAAGATTGTGGTATTGGAGATTAGATTTTTCATCTCCATTAAGATTTGTTTTAAAAAGTTAGGTGCTCCCGTGTTAGGTGCATACATATTTTTGTGTGTTGACTCTTCCTGTTGTATTCTTCCCCTAACCAGTATATAGTGGCCTTCTTTATTTCATTGGATCATTCTTGCTTTCAGGTTGAGACTGTATGAGAACAAGATTGCTACCCCTGTTTTTTCTGTGGTGCTGGAGCATGAAGTATTGTTTTTCAGCCTTTGACTTTAAGCCTATGAATGTTTTTTGACTTAAGTTTGTTTCTTGTATGCAGCATATTGTTGGGGTTTGTTTCCTAATCCACTGTGCCAGTCTATTTATCTTAATTGGTGAATTGGGTCCATTTACATTGATGGTTATAATTGAAATGTGTTGACTTATGATTGACATGTTATTTACTTGCTGTTGTTTACTCCCTTTCGTGCTGTGTTTAATTGTTTTCCCTGTTTAGTGGGTTCCTTCCATTCTCATTCATGGAGTTCTGGTCATTGTGGTCTCTCTCTAGAACATCTTTCAGTAGCATGTGTTGGGATGACTTCATCATCATGGAACTCTTTAGTTGTTCTTTGTCATGGAAGTATTTCTCTTCTCCATCAAACTTGAAGGAGAGTTTTGCAGGGTATAGTAGTCTGGGGTAGAGTTTGCTTTCATAGAGGACTTGAAGAACTCTGCTGCATATTCTACTTGCCTTCATGGTTTGTGTAGAGAAGTTGGCCATAATTTTTTCCTTTGATTGTGATCTACTTCTTTTCTTATATGTCTTGGTGTGTTTTTAGTTGGTTTGAAGTTATTTGACATTCTACATGCTTCAGTTACCTGAATGTTAGATTGTTTCCTCATATTTTGGAAGTTTTCTGCAATTACTTCTGTCCATATTCTTTTTATATCATTTGTATTGACTCCTTCTTTCTCATTGATGCCTATTAATCTCACATTGTTCTTCTTGGCATTGTCTTGAAGGTGATGGATTATTTTTTCCTGTGCTATCGTTTTTTTTAAGAGATCCTTTCTCATCTTTTCATTAGCTGCACTAGTGTCTTCAAGATCTGAAACTCCATCTTCGCTTTTACTTAAATGGCTTTGTAGGCTCGTGACTGAGATTTTAAGTTCTTCTGCATCTCTTTGACTCTGCTTCATGCGATCTATTTCTTTCCTGTATTTCTCACTCAAGGAATCCATCATATTTCTAATCTCTTCTATTTTTTGTCAATGTCTTCTTTAGAGGTAGCTATTAATTCTTTTACTGCACAGTTTTTTTCCAAATTGGGTTTCCCCTATATATTTCCGTAATTGATTCTCTACTTCACATACTATGATTTCAAAGATTTCTTTTTTTATTTCAGGTGTTAATTCTAGTCTGAATTCCTCTGTACCTTTCTGTTATTGTTTCTTTGCCTCTGACTCTGTTAATTCATTCATTTCAGCTGAGCTAGTGTGCTCTGTACTTATCATTAGGGGAGCTTGAGTCCTAATATTGCATTTGGCTCCTTGTTTTTATCATATTTTATAGCTCTGACCTCTAACGTTTGTTATAGAGTTTTGGTGCAGTTCTAACCTTAGCACCTTATGAAATTCAGGTATTGTTATACTAAGTTCTAGTTCATATAGTTGTGCCTGGCTTTGGTCTTGCTCTTGTGCTCAGCTCCTTCCTGTTGCTGTCCTTGGAGATGAACCTGTTGTGTGCCTTTGACAAAATGCTCTGCTCCTAGATTAGCAGGCTTGGGGTATGGCTGATCTGCAGGGCTCCCAAAGTGATGGTGGATGTTCTCCCTCACGGGGCAGGCTGTATTGGGTCTGGGGCGGTGGAGCAGGACCGGAGAAATCTGGGAAAGGTCTCTCTAATGTGGCAGGCCAGGAAGTTCTCACTCCCAGCAAGAGCTGTCCTGCGTCTGGGCTATTTTCCAATTTTTTATGACATAAAATTGATCCATGTGTAACTTCTTTCTTATTTCTAATTTAGGATACCTGACTACAGATTTCATCTTTCTGAGCTTGTTTCCTTATTGCTAAAAGTGTGAAGAAGGTGATCTGATCTGCATTTTCTTGTAATGTCCTCGTATAGAAAGTTAATGTCCAAGGCACCAGAAAAATGACTCAGTAGAATAAGTGCTTCCTTGGCAAGCATAAGGGTCTAAGTTCAATAACCAGTTCCACCAAAAGAAAAAAAAACTTTAATGTCCAAAGGCATCACTTTAGCAGCAGTTTCATGTTCCACTTAGGACTTCCATTTCCTCTCTTATCTCAATATAATCAAGATGTTAGGAGTTTCCTCCATATGTCCTAAAATCTGTATAAGATTGAATCAAAACCCTAGTTCCATACTATGCTGAAATTTGAATCATCTTTTATAAGATCTGAAAAAATCTCTGTAAAGTCTTGTGGACTTAGAACATGACAACATCCAACACCACGGTGGTCATCTTGCCATTGCATATCTACTACCCCCATTTGGTCCTGCCATGGGCCTACATATGAGCCTCAATCCTTTTCTCCACCTCCCCAGTTTCTAAAGAGCTTCAATCCTCAAAACTTCCAAGGAAAAAGGAAAAGTTGGCATCTCTTCTCCTAAACTATCAAAACATTATCTTCGTGCATTCCCAGGGCCAATATCCCCCCTTTAGTGTCCAGCCTAGTTCTGTTTCTCTAAGAGTAGAGCTGTTATTTTCTTGTTCTGAGCACTTTCATTCTTTAATTGACCCCAGGCTCTTTCTCACCTGCTTTTCTAGATGTCTCAGTAGAGTGTTACTATAAACAAAGACAGTCCCCAAGAAGCCAGGTGCCAACTGCTAACTGATATATTTTTCACACCAACTCTCCCAGCATGAACCAATGTAATGGCAGTCTTGCTGCTCTGTGAAGACCTATCAGCTCCGTGGCCTCATATGCATTCCAAGAAGCCCTCACTAGCTGGTTCACTGTGCAAACCAGCCAGATGTTAAACATCAGAAACACAAAGGCCTTGAAGGCCCAGCTTCCAGACAGAGTTTGAGGTCCCTCACACTGGAAGCCAGTGCTGGCCTTCAACAGCATGGACCTTCCCAACTGATAAGCCACATCTCACTCGTGTGCTAGGAGCACTTGTGGCTAAAACTTGTCGAATGGGACAAAATACAGACCATATTTACAACTGAAATATTTCCATGAGTTGAATTTCTAAACTTCTAAAATCAATTTCTAAAATCAATACAGCCTATTTGGGAGCCTCCAGGGGCTAGGCTGAGCAGCATCTGCCCTTGGCTTTCCTGGTGAGTCAAGCCACCTCTCAGCTGAAGCAGTTCTTATTTACTTCATATGAGCAATGAGTCTGGTTTGCGAGTGCATGTGAACTTTTGAATCTTAATGTACACAGTCTCTTCTCCAAATAATGAAGGCTTATATAATTTTTGCTCTTGTTCTTCTTATCCAGCATTAAATGTCATTAAATGAAATACAATCAATTTCATTTTCTTAGTTGTTTCTTTTAATTTTTAATTAAGAAGTTATATTGGTTTTTGATGTCAATGAATAGCTAGTTTGATTCTTGATGGAATAACAAAATCAGTATTTTATAGAAACAAAGGTAATATGTACTTCTAAAGTCAAACAATGCTTAAATGTAATTTAATGTAACTAAGTGTAAAGGATGCTATGATTTGAACCTCAGGTATCACACAAAGGCTCATGGGCTGAACACTTGGTCTCTATTAGAGGAGTGGTGGAAACTTTAGGGAGTGAAACCCTATTGGGGCTTTAAGGTATGTACTTTTCAAGGGTTCTGGGACCTATGACCCAGCACTCCTCTCTCTTGGCTTCCCTGCCCCAGTTTATAAAGCTCTGCTTTCCTACTTACTCCTGGCCATGACATATTCTGCCTTAACACAGGCCCAGAGTGACGGAATCAAGAAACCATGGACCAAACCCTGGAATCTATAAGCCAAAGCAACTCTTTTCTGAGCCAAGTTAATTAACGTGGGTGCTTTCTTACAGCAGTGGAGAGCTGCTGACCACCAAGGTTGTGACACAGCTCACAGCTTCAGAATATCAATTTCCAAATGTATTTGGGCATGCATAAACAAAAGCAAAATTGGTATCTTGTAAAATTTTAGAATGTGAGTTGTAAGTAGAATTAAACAAAATTGTTTTAATACTACCTTGCGTAATGTGCTCATAGGCAGGGCCTTTGAACTGTCACAGGCTTACAGAGGTGAGGTAACTGACCTGAGGGGCTGTTGGGAGGTGAGGTCCCATCAGGAGAGGCAGGTCACTGCAGGCATGACCTGCAAAACTCCGCTCTCCTCTCCAGCACCTCCCTCCTCTCTCCAATTCTGGGCTGCTGAGGTGTGAGTGGCTCTTCCTCCTGCATGCCTCTGTGGTGCCATTTTCTCCCCTAGAGACGCTGATCCATGAGGCAAAATAAACCTTTCCTCCTTCAAGTTGTGGGAATCTGGTGTTGTGTCTCAGAAACAAGAAAGTGCCTCAGACAGTGCTTTATCTAAAAGCTTTTGGGAAAGCTAATGTTTCTGGAACCAAAGAAGGCCTATAATCCTTCTAAGTACTTTTCATGTAAATAGATTTAAATTTTTCTGACTTTCATCCTTTCATTGCTATGGTAGTCTTTGATGAAAGCCAGAGAGGCATATTCATGAAACAAGTGTAGATGTCTACAAGTGTCCAAAGCCTTGTTTAGGCAACATGATGAGGCTTATCGCAAACTTTAATCTGTGAGACCTGGTCATTCTTCTCTGATGTCCACTAGCACTTATTCGCAGGCTAAAGTTATCATGAGAAGCAATGGAGCCAAGCAGACCAATCCTGGCACCTATACAAAGCATTCATCTTACAGGGAAAGATCTGAAAGTTTCTAAATATCTTCAAGTGCAAAACAAAAAGCAAAGTACTTTTATGGGATTGGTCACAGTAGTACTCGGCAGAGTTCCAAACACTATTAATTACAGTCACCCCTGAAGCCTACGGGGAATTAGTTTTAGTATTCTTTGAGGATAGCAGAGCCTACAGCTGTTTAAGTGCCTTAAGTAAAGCATGTAGCTTATACCCATCCTTCTCCCTGTAATTTTATATCAACCCTAGAGCACCTCATTCAGAATAAATGCTATGTAAATTGTTGTTACTGTGTATTTTCTAAGGTGTAATGACAAGAAAAAAATTGATAGACAGAAACTTTACCAGGAAATGACTGCATCTGAAAACACAGAGGGCCCACTGGACAGCCGCCCGGTGACACAAATGCTCCTCTCTCTCATTGTATTGCATATCTCTGCCTTGACAAGCCTGTATGCTTATCTTAAACCCTGTACTTAGGTTCTAACTCTCAGAGAAGTTTCATTGACATGAGAGAAATAGCACTCCCTTGGTGATAAATGTGAAATTTTCCCTTCAGAGTGCAGGATTTACTTACAGGTGTTAGGGGGTAGCAATGTAAAATGAAAAGAGCTTGAAGTTGAACTGAATGTCTTCAAAGAACTGAAAGTGAGCATTGTTCTCAGTGTCCTTAAGGAGACTTCTATTCAGCACAGGAAAGGTATTCAACGTAGCACAGGTAGAGACACTGACTAAAGAAACGTGATGGGTAGCATCCTTATAGCCCACTACTGGGGAGCACTCTGCTCAGTGGGCTTTTTCTATGTGTAAACTGGTGATGATAGAAATGGGGTTCCACACGGCTTTTGGGAGAAGTAGAGCAGACAGAACTTAGAAATCACCTGCCTCATACAAATACAATGAATGTTGGTAGAGTGGGCATGGGAGCAAAACAGGTATGGGATAGAACAAAAATTATTGGGATTGTAGGAGATGGAGGACTGCTCTGTTCTGTGGTTCGTGATGGAGACACCGAGCTGGTCTTTTAATGTGGACAAAACTCACAAGGATCAGCCTTTTCACTGGTTCGTGTCCATCAAAGCTACTCAGAGGGCATCACCGAACAGGTAGCAAAAGACACTGCAGAAGGGCCAGCGAGATAGCTCAACAACCAAGCACCTACTTTGGCAAGTGCAGGGACCATGGTTTGATCCTGGATCCCACAAGCACCTCCCCCAGGGTGCTCTGAGCCAGCAACCCAGTCCAGGTGCAGTGGTGCATGCCTGTAATTCCAGTGCTGGGAAGGCTGAAAACAGAACAATCACTATGAGCCCAGGCTGAATACTGAGACTCTATACCAAATACATAAATTGGAAAAAAAAAGACACTGAGACACACTCAGGATGCCAGCAGCCAACGGCCCCCTGCCAACATTACTGGAGCATCTTGCTTCTTTTCCTGTGACCCATCTGATATTCACACTCCTGTCAACCAAGGATTCCAGTGAGACACTCTGGCAAATATCAGCTCTGGCTTTGCAAACTTTGCTGACCTTTTTAAGTCCCTGGATAATTGCCACTCTAGCCACGAGACAACCAAAGTGAAATTTATCCTCCAACAATTTGAGAAGTTGGGAGAGGTTTCTGGTTAGTTGCAATGCTCGGGAACTTCTGTTACAATGACCTTTCCATCAGACCCACAGATAGTAATGAGGTGTGATAGCCTTCCTTGCCCCACGCTGCCTGAGCACATACCCAGAGTGATACCAGTGGCTGCTGGGTCTCCAGCCACCTGGCCTTCACCTCCCCATGTTTTCTCTGTAGAGGGAACACTGGGGCCTCCAATTTTCCAGGCTTGGATTTAACAGATGGCAGCTAGACAGAAATCCTAGCATCAGGACAGAAGAGTGGTTTGGGACACTGGGGACGTGACCTACATTCAAATCTCCACTGGTTTTTAGCTAAGTGGTTTGGAACAGTGTTGTGGACTGAATCATGTTATGCTCCCTTCAAGTCTGTACACTGAAGCCTCAACTCCCAACACAGCTAAATTTGGTCACAGGACCATTAGGGAATTAATTGCCACTAAATGAGGCTATAAAGATGGAGTGCTGGCTCAGTTGGACTGGTGTTCTCTTAGCAGAAGGGAGAGACACTAGGGATACTGACACACTGATCCAAGGACATGCAACAACACAGCAGGTGAACACCTGGTAGTCCAGGGAAGAGGCCGCAGAAGAAACTGAGCCTGGGATGCCTTTGTCTTCCTGCCTCCAGAACTGGGAGAAAAGAAATTCTGTTGCTTGAGCTGTTCCAGGCTGCGTCCTCCATTGCCTCTGTACATGGACAAACAAAGCCAAGAAGATGAGATGACACAGCGCATATAAAGTACTAGACCAGCACTGAGAAGGGCTGAATGTAAATGTGATGCTCATTTCAACAACCCAAGGCTGCAATTTTGTAGCTGCATAATAGAAGACCCAGAGAAGAGAAGCCACGGCTCTGAAGCAGGCAACTGAGTGAGCAGTGGAGCCAGTCATCAGAACCAGGAGGCCATCAGTCTCTCCTTCCCTGCTTTACAGGGGCCTCCTGTATTGCTCCCCTCACAGCAATGTACAGTCATAGCTAGCAATGGAAGTTCAGGTTACACCTGAGTTCTGACCAAGGGCCAGTCACTGGTCTGGAGGAATGAGGCACTCAAGGTCCCCACTGGGGTGCAGCAAGCGTTCCGCCATGGGTTCAATGGATGTACCGTAAGCATAACAATTTCAAATAGCAATAGCCAAGGTGCTGTGCTACAGCATGAGCACCACGAGGAAAGCTTTCTCCAGAGGAAGATGGTCCAATAGAAACCCGAGTAATGAGAAGGAACCAAACATGACACATCTAGGGGAAATTCCGTGGGGCAGGACAAGCAGAGACTCCTATAGCATGGAAAGAAACAAATCTGTGCATCGTCTGGCAGCTTCACTGAGACACAGAACAGAAGCTCACTTGAAAGAGAAAGCAAAGGAATGTTTAAAAGAAGGTGATAGCAGTAGACTCTGGCCACTGCTGAGAAGAGGCAGAAGCTGTGATAACACAGGGCACCTCAGAGCTGGAGAGGGACGTAGAGTCTACCTTGTCTGACCACCTTACTTTGAAGATGCAAAACCTGAGACCCTCAGGTTCCAAGGCCTGATTCGACTCATAATCAGACAGCAGCAGTGCCAGGAACATCACCAGAGCCTCCCGCCTGGTGGCCCGAGGAGTGGCTCATCTCCCTCTTCTGTGTCAGTGCTTCCCTGAGTCCTGAGGTTACAGAGGAGCTGGCCTGGCAGCCCACCCGCCAAGGCACTGAGGGGCCCTCTGGCTTCCTGATGTACCCCCTCTTTCCCACATTTTACTAAGGTGACACTAGGGCTGAGAGAAGCAAAGAAGACCCAAGGGAAGAGCAATTTTACATCTGCAGTCAGTCTGCTTCCAGCTCCCGAGGTCTTCGTTACGTGTCAGGTGAGGTGCAGCTTGCCAGCTGTCTTTCTTACCTCTGAGGCTTGTGTCCACTGCTCAGAGTATGCTCAGCTTCGATGTGAGGGTGAAGACAGCACTGGAAACTTATGAAGAAAGCATAGGTCGTGAGAACACAGAGCAAAATCCAAGCCATTTCGGGAGCTGCACGACTGGAGGACTCTCAGACTTTCAGGTTCTGCTTCCCCCAAAGAAGCCTATTTTGATGCCTCCCCAAGGATTACCATTGCCTCTCCTATGTGTTCCTCCAGCATCCTAGAGCAGCTGTCACCATATTCATCTCCCCATATTTCTTTTCTTTTTCATATCTTTTATTCATTTTAATAAAGAAGATAAAATAGCAATGAAACAGTTTCAAAACAGGTAATTGGGATACTTACAATAATTAATACATTGCATATGGTTGCCTTCATAGTAGTTATTTGGAGGACAAGATGCAGACATGATACAATATCAGTACAAACTTTTGTCTATACAATATCAGTACAAATTTTTCTTCTCACTGAACTAAGAGAAAGTAGCTGTATATCTATCCTATCTTGTATATACATATGTATTTTTTATAATAAAATCGTCCTTTATTTATATCCCCCTTTTTTGTTTTGTTTTGTCAGAAATGGGTGTTCTATCACTCTTTTCTTTTTTAATTAATTAATAGTAGCTAATTTATTTGTTACAGGGTCTCACTACACACCTCAGACTCACAGTGATTCTCCTCTCTTAGCCTCTCCAGCACTGGGACTGTGGGCGTGTGCTAACAGTTTCACTGGCTGGCATAGTGTGCCCGAGCACTTGGGTGCCTGCATGGCATGCAGTATCAGGGGTCAGACCAGGTCCTTGCACTTGCCGGGCAGGCACTTAGACCACTGAGCTATCTCCCCAGCCCAAAGACAACTTTTTCTTTCTCACTTTTGGTACCAGAGTCGAATTCAGGACTTTGTGCTTTCTAGCCAGGAACTTAAGCCACTGAACTATCTTCCCAGCCTGTAATTTTTCAAACTAATATAATTCTCTAAAATAAACAGAAAACAGAAATGAATTTAATTTGTAATAAAGTATAGGCCAATTCAAGGAATAAGTGTTCCCAGCATGGCCATGTTAGAGCACCAGGAAAACTTGGAGATGTTGGTCTCTAGCACAGAACTGTGAGTCTCTCCATAAATGAGCCAGCTGCAGCGTGAGCCATTTGCTGTGTGGCATGCCAGCCCCACATCAAAAGAGGCTTTGTCACCTAGAATGTAATTTACCCAGTCAGTTAACTAAGATGGGTAACATTTTGAACAAAAGACTCTGATAGTTCTATCTATAATCCCACCACACGCGTGCACAGAGGGATGTGTGACTATTGAAGGAAACATGTTCCTTTGACGAGCCGGACAGTCACCCACATTTCAACACTGGGTCATCTCTTGGCTTCATTCCCTCAAGATTCTCCCTAGGGGGCAGCACCCTCCCCACAGAGACGGAACATATGCTGTATCTCAAATGACCCTTTCTAGTAAAAGGATTATACTATTCCTCTCCACGTAACACAGTGGGTTTTTTTTCTTGATTTCTTATTATTTTGAAAACGATTCTGAGTTAAGCAAAGAATCTCTTTAAAAAGATCAAGGCAATCAAAAGCTGCAGCATGAAGCAAAAGCCATTGGAACCTAGATTTCTGGCTGTTCTTTCCTATGGACCAAGGCTGGGACTATCCTCTTCCATGATATCACTTTCATTTTTAATACCTGTGACCCTGTATGCCCACTAGCATCAAGATAAAAAGACTGTAGGACAAAACTAATAACTAAAAGGAAATGATCGTCCGAGGCTAGCAAGTGTGTGCAGAGTCTGATCCAATAGCTGAGCCATTTAATTTCCCTATGGAAACACACAAAGATCCAAATAAGCAGGTTCAACATCGAATTTCAAAATTCTCAAGACCAAGGCTCTGTTTCTACAGCTTTATTTTACATACACACTTTATAAATCTCTTGATGAACATTTAAACCTTGACTTTTCTCCCACAAACCATTAATCTTTGAAATACAATTTAAGGGAAAGCCTGTATGGAAATCAAGTGTTAGCATCCAGAACTGATGATCAACAAAGGAGGCCTTGAGCTTTTAAAGAACTCTCTGCAGACTGAAGATGGAGGACCAATTTCCTCTTATCACCATGGAAATACATGCAAAGAGCCGGTCCAGGCACATCAGCACATCTTCTCAGTTCTCTCCTGCAGATGGAGAGCATTTAAGGCTACCTAGAAAGAATTAAAAGGAAAGAAAAGGATGACAGGAAGAGGGGAAGGGAGGAAAATTAAAACATACGTGCCAGAGTCATATCATAAAAACTGAAACTTTCCTAAGAAAAAACATCCCCATTGTTCTCCTCCTCATGAAGATTCTTTTCCAGATGAAAAAGCCAGTTATTCTTTCCACACTTGCTTAAACTTGGACCTCATACGTCAATATCAGTTTACTAGTATTTATTTGTTGGATTGTGGTACTTGCAAAGCACTAGGGTGATATAAAAAATAGAGAAAATACATTGTCCCAGAATTTCTGGTAAGTAAAATCTAGTCTAGAAATTAAGGACACATTTTTTAAGAATATCATTGTTATGGATTGTCTCTTGAGAAGGATCTATCCCTTCCTTCCACGCCAACATCCACACTGTTTACTTATTCAAGAGGTGCACATATCCTCTCCTTTCCTACATGGGCTACACTTGTGATTTGGCCTTTGCCTGAATATTCTGGAATTTCTTAATCTAGACCTTGAAATAACATATACCTTCTGGGCAGGGTGGCACACTTCTGTAATCCCAGTGCTTGGGAGGCTGAAAACAGGAGGATCACTATGAGTCCAATCTGTGTAGACCCTGTAGATCCCTAGCAGGCTAGGGGGTGTTACAATTCTTGATGTGCAGGTTTCACTCCAATGAAATCAAAACTTGAGGTGCGGCTGGTGTGGCATGTAGTGCCGGGATGGAACTGTGGTCGCTGCACTTTGCCTAAGCTTGCCTAAGTAGGTGCTTTAGACTGCTAGGCTATCATGCTGGCCTGATACAGTCATTTTCAATAAAATCAAGTTGACTTCAAGTCATGATAGATATCTTTCCAGGCTTATTTGTTCTCATATGAAATATGTATATACCAATAGAATATTTTAGATTGCTTTGCATGTTTTAAAAACTTCTTTTAAGTTTTCTTTTTTCTCTTTTATGTATTTGGTACAGGGTCTACAGTGTCTCACAATGTATGCTGGACTCACAGTGATTCTCCTGTTTTCAGCCTCCCAAGCACTGGGATTGCAGGCATGTGTCACTACATCCAGTCTTAATTGCCATCTCATTGCACCCTGGGGGTGGGTGGGCTCAGCACACCAAGGATCAAACCCCAGTCACTGTGCTCTGCCAAAGCAGGCACTTTAGAAGTTATCTTTGCTAGATTTTCATTTTCACATTTTTAGCATTATTAGTTCTGCATTGTGCTTTAAATTAAAAAAAAAATAAAAAATAAACCAAAACTCTGTGATGAGATTCAAGAAGGGACCAATAAGTGAATGTTATTCCTGGGGTCTGGAACTAGCTATGACTTGCATTTGAATATTTGTCACAAACTGTTTGGACTACAGGAAGCAAAGTGGCTTGTAGGAAGTCCAAACATTCTGAAGCCACCATCTTATGAGGTGTTCTAAGATAATCTAGAAAAGAGAAAGAACGCCTACTAGAATCAAGCCTTGACAGCCACAGCAACTGATGTTCCACGTAAATGCAGTAGTGAAGAACCCATTCTTCTCCAAGTCCTAGAAGATCCACAATAGCAGAACAACCACCTAGCAAAGCCCAGCCCAGATTTAAAAGAAAGAGGAAGAGGAGGAGGAGGAGAAGGAGGAGGAAGAAGAGGAAGAGGAAGAAGAAGAAGAGAAGGAAAGGAAGGAAGGAAGGAAGGAAGGAAGGAAGGAAGGAAGGAAGGAAGGAAGGAAGAAAGGAAGAAAGAAAGAAAGAAAGAAAGAAAGAAAGAAAGAAAGAAAGAAAGAAAGAAAGAAAGAAAGAAAGAAAGAAAGAAAAATTGTTTTAAGCACAGATCTTTACAGTTGTTTGTAAAACAGCAATAAAATCTAAAATAACTCCCAGTGAAACATAATGTGTTGTAATGTATTGAACCATTGTAAAGAAGAGACACTGTTGTGAGATTTATTTGGTGATTTGGAGACTGAGGGCTTATTACATGCCAGGCATTGGTCTAAACAATTTACACAAAATAAATCACTTAATCCTCACAACACTCTGTATGAAGGACATATCATTATCAACTCATTGCTGATACAAGTGGCTGCCTATCCAAATAGTTTGTGACAAATATTCAAATGCAAGTCATAGCCAGTTCCAGACCCCAGGACATAACACTGAGTAATTGTATAGAGTAGCAGAGATTTCAGGCTGATTTCATAAACAAACCATCACAAAACTTGCCAATAATGAAAGGAAGGTCTTCTCCCTGTAAGTGGAAGGTATAAGTCTTGAGTCAGAGGTAAAAATGGATAAGACACAATGACAAAGTGAGAGGACTTGCTTAAAACCAGAAATTCTACATAGTAAGCTGAGCACAACCAAAAAGTTAGGCTGAGGCATTTAGATGAAACTTTGCAAGACATCTATTTGGGTGCAGGTCACTGAAGCTCTACCTTCTACTTGTTTTGTGTTTTAGCATGGTGATTCTCAAAGTTTGCTATACATTAGGGATGTTGCCATTCTTGATGTGCAGGTTTCACTCCAATTAAATCAAACTCTGTGACCAGACCCAGTTATTTTTTAATCTCCCTAGGTAATTTCAATAAGATAGACAAGTGAGGAAACCGGTGTTTAAGCAGCTATGCTTTTGGACTCCAGGAATAAATAAGTCAAACAGCAGTAGTCATTTGAACCCTTACCAGTCCACTGTGGAATATTGCTGTCGCACGTAATTCAGTCTAGGTGTGCCTATGATTTTTGTTTTATGAGAGAATATGAATGGGCTGCCCAACAACTCTGTGAGCTAATGGCCTTTTGAAGAGTAGAATACTGAGTGGAACCTGGGAGGTAACGTATCTGGACATACTTGGTTTTATTTTTATTTTAATAATTTTATTGAGAAATAAGTAGCAATTGGATAGTTTCAAAAATGTTAGTAGTACAGTTACAATAACTAATATATTGCATATTGTTGTCTTTGTAGTTGTTATTCATAGAACAAGATGCAAACATGATATCTTCTCTAAACACTATTAGTTCAAACCTTTCTTCTCATTGAACTAAGAGAAAATAACTGTATTTATGCTGTTTTGCATATAGACATATATATTTTTTCCACTACAAAATGGCCCTTCATTTATATCCTCTTTTTTGTTTACTTTTGTCAGAGATGTGTATTCCATTGCCATTCTTATATGGCAGATGCATGAATTCAGCAGAGTAATCCAACATCATCCAACAGTCTACAATAGTAGTGGGTTATCCACAAGACTGGCAGGGTCAAAAGTTGTTGAGTTGAGCCTTTTACAGCTTCTGGAATATTCAAAATAAGCATAAGCATAGAATTTCCTTCCCCAAAAAGTTAATGTCAACACGTACCCCACAAAAAGAACCCTTAAGTTTCCTTGTCCTTTCAGCTAGACTTCCTCTGGAAAGTGACATAGCATGATCACTGTGTAATCCTCACAAAATTCATCTCAATCTATGATACTTCCAATCTTTGGGATGTTTTTGAGGTCAAAGAAAATCAGAGAGGACAGAAATACAACTTTTTTCTTAAAAACCCAACGAAGTCTTGATGTTGATAACTTCTACTCAAGCAATTTTTTTTTACGTATTTAGTACAAGGTCTCACTATACACATCAGACTCATAATGATTCTCTTGTTTTCAACCTCTCAGCTACTGGGATTACAGGCCCATGCCACCAAGCCCAGTCTCAAATGCCATCTCAGTGTGTCCCAGGGACAGGGTTGGCATGGCATACCAGGGCCTGAACCCCAGTCCCTGCATCTGCCTAAGCAGGCGTTTTAATCTGCTGAGCTATCTGGCCAGCCCTGATAACTTTTATTCAGTGGGTGGAGGTAGACATTGCTTTATGAAGGACATTTTAATATTTCAAAGATTCTTCAGTGAAGTCTACAAGGAATTGCCCAATGTTTTACAAAAGAAGATGGTGCCAAACACTCTGTGTACTTTCTCTTAACTTTTCCTTTTCAGAACAGGATTGGGTTTTCCAGGAATATTCAGCAGGGATAATGTGGATATCGGTTCTGTTATTCTGCTTGGAGGCAATCTTGTTCAGCCATCTGGGGAGGCATTTTTAGTTTGCAAAGTGGATAAAGTTTCAAACTGAGAACCCATTTGTGAACAGCTATTTCAGGGAAGCTATAAACATTTTTCTCAGTTGTTTCCTAACTTGTCCCTAAAGATCATTTGGCAAGGAAGAAGCTAGCTCACTTTAGGACCTGAGATTTTCAGGGGCATAGGGGAGTTGAATAATGTTAATATGCTGGCTCTCCAAGCCAAAACAAATAAATAAATAAACTAGATATAGGAACACAATTAAATAAACTAATGTAACCATAATAAAGTATTATAGATTTAATTATAAAGAGGATATTCATAAAATGAATGGCTCAGCTGTCTCAGAATATCTCCAGTAGTGGAGATTCCTAAGATCAATATGATGACCAATCAAACATGTCAGCATTCACTAAAAAATTACTTTTTGATCATCATGCTACGCGTTTGTACCCAAAGACAGGACAGGACATACCATTAGACTAGCTGGTCTCTGGCTGCTCAGCTATAATCTATGATCTTATAAAAATCTTTGAGGTACAGTTGATTATCAACATAACTTCCTTTGAAGATTTATTAGCTCGGTTGATAGATGGATTCTCAAACATAAAACCCAGACTACCAATAGTAGTCCAGCCTACTCAGTCATGATTTTGCTACAATGACAGATAATTGCAGTTTTATCTAAGCTTAAAATCTTTACCAAATGCACCACTAAATAACAAGCAATCAATAAGTACTGGAGCATGGTGAAACTATAAATCTGAAGAAAAATAAGACTTTCATTGAAAAAAAAAAAACAGCTGGCTTGTAAAATCATTCATATGGGTTGGCTTGAGAGAAGACGGTGGGAAAGATCTCATAAAAATATGGAAGGAAGAGCACTTGCAAAAAAAAAAAAAATCCATCAATTGAAAATTTCCAAGGTCAGCTAAACTCTCTGGAGGGATCCATTTATATACCATGATTTATGAGGCTCTGGAAAATGTCAGGGATACCAAAAGCACTACCTACATAACCAGCCTTCCACCCCTCTCCAGTTCATCTATTTCTCATTCTGCCCTTCATCTTCTTCCTTAAATGAAATGCTTACTGAAACTTTCAAGTATTTTCATCACTGCCACCTTAGCAGGAATCTCACTTCATCAAGTAAGCTACTCATGTATTTAACAAGATTCTGCAAGACATTACAACCAGGTAAGGGATGATCGAAGTTGATGCTGTCTGAAAGATGAGAGAGATAAGTGACGTAGACAAGAACCCTGAAATCTTAGAAGGAAAATAAGCATGTTTGGAGGAGGAAAATAATACTTGACGCAGGGCTACTAGCAGTATGGTGACTGTGCTGCTAGATACTGAGCATTGATTTTCTCATTTCGTCTTCAGAATTACCAAGTATTTAAATATTATTAATTTCGTCTTTAGCTGATGAAACCAGATCCCAAGGAGGCCCTCGTGTGCTCAAGGTTACAGAGATGAGGAAGAGTAGCCTGGATATAAACCAGTCTCTCTGCAACTCCAACACTGGCACTTTTCTGTGTATCACAATGCATTCTTGAATTCAGAAACCTTATTTTCTAAACTTTGTGTTCTCACAAATATCCAGCCAGTACTTTTCTACTTGTGAAGCAACCTCTTGAGGCAAAGAGAAATTTTAAAAAAAAAAGAACTAAAACCAAATTTTCCTCCTTCACAATTTTGCTCTAAATGGAGTTTTGAGTATTACTATAAAAATGTGTCTTCAAAATAAACTTCAAAACAAACCAAATCTACCTACCATGCTACCTGCACGGCATATTCACAGGACCATATGAAAGCCACTTAATCATTTCAAAACCCCTACAGGAAAAATGTAGACAAATGTTCCACAAGTAAGGGTATATGAATGGCGGAAAGTAAGTGGAAAGTTGTCCAAACTCCTCAGATGTCAGAAAAGTAAAGACTAAATGTTACTGTAATATCACTACATACCTACTTGATTAGTTCAAATTGAAAGTACAAGTTAAAAAGATTGGTGGACAAGAGAAATTCTTAAATGTGGTTAGATGCAACTACAGAATGCTTACGGCCACCTTGAAAAACACTGACATTTTCTTGTGAGGTAAAAACATAACCACATGGCCTATAAGTTTCACTCCTAAGCAGTTAACACAGAGAAAGTAAAACACGGTCTACACCAGGACTTGTATATGGATGGCTTGAGCAGTGTTAGTCATAAGTACCTAACATTCAAAACATCGAAATGTTCAGCAACAAGAAAATGGATAAACAAATTGTGGAATTCTGTGTAGTGAATACCAGTTAGCAATTAGAAAGAGCAGCTGGCATAACCAGAAAGGGAAATGGATAAGGAAAACACAGAGTGACAGAAGCCTGATTGCACAGGAGACCCACCGCATAACATGAAACTCTTGCAAAGAGAGCTCCACTCTGCAGTGATAGATAGCAAGTCAGAGTTTCTCTAAGGCTGAAGGGACAAGATAAGGAAGGATGGGGAGGGGCTTAGGATGATGACTGAATTCTCTGTCTTGCTTGAGATGATGGCTAATGGGGTGTAGAAGTCTGTCAAGACTCAGCAACCCCTATACACAAAATGTGTGCCTCAATAAAATTGATTTTAAAATATACCGAGGAATTGTTATCACTACTACGACAATCACCCAGGTTTGCGAAGGCAGAACTGGGACTAATTAGATAAGCACTCAGGTGACATCTGCAGCCTTCTTCTCACTAGCTTTCTCAACTCTCTGGTCTCTAACTGTTTCACTTTCCTCCAGAGCCCATGGAAGATGGCAACCCCATCTGTCCTGAAAACTTTCAGCCGATTTCATTACAAAAATACCCAGGACCAGAGCCAGAGCTAATGAACATCTTAGAGCACTTGGAAGAGTGAAGGATATTTTTGGCTCTGGGTAATTGAACTTCACTTCAAATTAAAATCTAAGCTATTATTTTCTCTGTATTGAATCCAAATCACTCAAATTCCTGAAATTTGTCCACAGTTACTGACTACCTGATGCCAAAATGTCCTGATGAAAAGTGAAAAACTCAGCCAGTTTTGTGAATTCCTTCTCCCAAAATCCAAAAGCTTGTCTATTTGGCAGCAGAACAGCTAGACAGTCCACTGGTGCTTTCACTGAAGACTGAGAAACCTTGGGATGGTTTGAATAAAGTCCCCTGTACATCTCAGAATACAAAAACCCAATGCATTTCACTATTGACCAAATACAATGAGAACTGTTAAAATCACACTAGTCTGGAGCACAAGGAATCCAACTTTAGAAATAACTTAGTGAAGCAACTCCTACACATTCTTTAGAAACTCCATCAAACTCTGATGTCTTTGGACAAGTCCTACACCACCTAGCATACTCTGGTTCCCACAGCACTTGACTAGCAACCTGTTCTAGCATCCTATCATATCCAATTGATTTACCTATACACCTCTCTTCTCCACTACTACTAAAGCTCCTTAAGTATAATACCAAAAACTCTGTATACCTAAAATCTAACACGTGGAGGATATTCAAAGAGTCATTATTGGGTGAATGTGGGCTGAGAACCTAAATAAATATGTACTTTTAACCTATTCTTTCTCCACACTTCCACTGAAATTGTGGTAGGAAAACTCATTATATATTCTAGACTTACTCACAATTAATTCTGTACATTAAAACTTAAGAAGTTTAAGATTTCCTGCTTTTTTGACAAGGACAACATCAATAAGAATAACAATTAGCCAATCTAGTTTATGAGATATTAAATGAATACAGTATTACAGTATAATGAAATAAAAATATCATTATAAATATTTACTGAATTCATATCAATGTAAACATAAGAGTAATACATGTTGAATGTTCCTTATTTGGCATTCTTAAAGACTGAAGTGTTTCAGATTTAAGATTATTTTCAGAATTTGGATTATTTGGAGCTGGGCATGGTGGCCGTCATTTGTAATCTTACCACTCAGAAGTCTGAGTTAATTAAAGTGCCTGCAAGCAAGCACAGGGGCCAGGGATTCGATCCCTGGGCCTGCCAGGCCTGTGCCACCCCCAGGGCACACTGAGAAAACAATTGAGACTGGGCATGGTGGTGTGCACCTGTAATCCCAGGTCTTGGGAGACTGTAAACAGGCAGATCCCTATGAGACCAATCTAGTAATGAGACCCTGAACATCCTGTAAACTCTTCCCTAAAATACAAAAAAAAATAAAAATAAAAAGAAGAAGAAGGCAGAGTAAGAAGGATTGCTGTGAGCTTGAGACCAGCCTGAACTACAGAATGAAATCCTCTGTAATGGCTCAAACATTGTGTCAACTTGAGAAGCTTAGAAGCTTAACTAAATGGCAGTTCTATAAACTAGAAGGTAGAGGACATGCCCTAGGACAGCTGTGTACCCTCCAGGATGTTGTGGTGGTAGATTCATTGTGACAAATTGAGAAATTTGGATTTTTAACTAAGTTAGTCAGCAGGGGACCAGGGTCCTCACATTGTTAGCATCTATGAAACAAGAGGACATGGAGAAGATATGAGCGCTACATCCATCCTAGGGCCCGCAGCCTGCATACAATAGAAGGGGGAAAAGAGACTTGCTCTGCCCAGCCCCTTTCACTATTCTTGCTTTTGCTGTCTCCTGCAGCCTTGAACTGTTGCCCCTCTCCTGCACTGGAACCAGCTGATTAGGGACCAAAACTTCCACAGACTGTGAGCTAATTCCTCTAACTTTGGGTGCCAGGTATTTTGTCTCAGCAGTAAGAGAAAAGTAACTAGTACAATCTGTCTCAAAAAATGTTTAGAATATTTGCATCTGCATAATAAGTATTTGAAAGACTAGCCTCAAGTCTAAACCCAAAATTACATTTTACGTGCACTTTATTCACATAGCCTGAAGGGATCTATATCCAACATTCTCAGTTCATCTTCTCTTTTTTACCTGTCACATGGATTCAGTTATAGAACTTGTACTGTTATGTAGATGCTCAAAATATTTTGGATTTTGTAGCACTTCAAACTTGAGACTTTCATATCAAAGGTAATCACTGTATAGTAGCTATCACTTACTGTGTATAAGCCATTAGTCTAAGAATGATATGTATTTAACTCCCTGTACATAACTGAAAATGTCTCTCATTCTTATTAGTAAAATATTTATGTTAAAGTTGATTTTGTATTTTTAAGCTGATTTTTCTACCTCCTCCAGCTGTGCCTAAATAAAAAACAGAGCATTTTTAAGTAACAGTTATCAAACCTTCTCTAACAATCTTTATCAACATGTTCTGCCCACAATTCATCATGTTTTCCATTTTTAAAAATCAAACTTTGTTTATTTATTTATTTTTTGCAGGACCTGAGATTGAACTCAGGTCCTTGCACTTGCCAGGGAAGCACTTATTCCACTGAGCCATCTCCCCAGCCCCTATCAAACTTACTTTAAAAGCAAAACATTCTTAGACATCAAGTTGGGCTTTTTGTTTGTGTGCTTGCTTGCTTGCTTGCTTGCTTGTTTGCTTGGTTCCTTGTTTTCAGACAGTGTCTCGCTACGTAGCTCAGGCCAGCCTTGAACTCACTATGTAGCCCAGGTGGACCTCAACTGATGGCCTGCCTCATGCCTCAGCCTCCCAAGTGCTGAGATTATAGACTTGGGACACCACACCTAGGTACCAAATTGTTTTTTATAATAACAATTTGGTTCAAGTTTAAGGGACCAAAAGCCTTAGGGCTATATTTCTTTCAGTGAAAAGAATTAATTTTAAAATCTGGAACTGTGCTGAGAGTAAATTTTTATGAAGCAACTATTCCCAAATTTGAATCCAACATATTTTTTCTCTCTGTGTAGTCTGTCACCATGGAGCTGGAAAAGATTCAGTAGATAAGGGCAGGGTATAGATCTGACACCATGAAATCCCTTCAGAAGGTCTAGACTGGAAATTTCCACAAATATAAAAAACAAATACAAAAGAATCTGTTTTTCCACAAAAGGCTTAATTCAATTAAATTTGCTCAATAAGAAACCCTTTGGCACACAAAATAAATGTAATTTCTTTCCTTTTTCTAATTGAAATTAAGTTTCCAAGTATTCTGAAGGTACTAGCTAGCCATCATTGTTAAATACTTAGTAATTCCAGCCCTAAAAGACAGAAAAAGGTCTTGTTTTTCTCTGAAGCACTCAGAGCACTAGAACAAAATGAACTTGATCACAAGAAAGATTGAAAATAAATGTTTATTGAGTGCATAATTAAATGAATTAAAATGTCCTTGTTTAAAATATTTTTTAGCCAATCATGTCTCTGCAACTGTAGCAAGAACTAAAATAACTGCTATGCAAAGTAACAGAAACTAAAC
>PVKA01019766.1:0-32596 GCA_004027165.1 Ctenomys sociabilis
ATTTGTGTCCTGCAAGGGTGAACACGTACTCTTCATGTTAAGTGAAAGAGGCGGTGGTAAAGGACCACATTTTCTTTTTTTTTTTTCTTCAGCACTGGGGATTGAACTCAGGATCTTGTGCTTGCCAGGCAAGTGCTTATTCTAGTGAGCCATCTCCCCAGCCCAGGGATCACATTTTCACATGATGCCATTGACCTGAAATGCCCAGAATGGGCCAGTAAAGAGGCAGAAAGCAGCAGTCACCAGGTCTGTCGCTCAGAGCAGATTGGAACGCAGTGGCTGAGGCTGCAGGGCTTTTCAAACTAACGAAAGTGTGCTCTATTGGTTGTGGTAACAGAGCCACAACTTTAGAAATATACTAAAAACCACTGAATTTTATACTGTAAGTGGGTAAAGCACAAGGCATGCAAATGACATCCCTCTGAAACTGTTAAAAATAAATATTTGGTGAATACATGAGTGAAACTGGAATGGAAGCACAACTGTGGTCCTGGCAGTTGCAGTTCCTGGGAGCCGTGGGCGACTGGGGCTGTGCAAAATGTCAGCGAGGATGTTCATTCACATGTTCACCCAGGGGTGTGCTCATTCATTCACTCATTCGTTCACTCAGCAGATGCGCATGGGAGGGTCCAGCTCACAGCTGGGTACTGTGCTAAGTGACAGTCACCAGCCATGAGCCCGGGCCAGGTCTGGCAGTGCACCTGGAGCACACACACTCACATGGCCCCTGTGTCTGTTGAGGAATTCCGCAGTCATATTTACATTCCCTGAGTTCAGTCTTTTTTGAGACAGGCTCTCACTATGCAGTTCAGACTGGCCTTGAGCTCATTTTGTAGCCCAGTTGGCCTCAAACTCCCACTGATCCTCCTGCTTCAGCCTCCAGAGTGCTGGGATTACAGGAATGTGCCATCATACTCTGCTAAATCTAGTCTGTAAGAATGTCAAATCTCCCACTTTCTGTTTCTTCTCTCTGTTTGTAAGGGTCAACCAGCACCTACCCTCTGAGAGACATTCCCCAGCCCTTTATATTTTTTTATTTTCAGTCAGGGTCTTGCTAAATTGCTAAATTGCTTAGGCTGGCCTTGAACATGTGATCCTCCTGTATCAGCCTCCTAGAGTACTGGGATTTCAGTGTGCACCATCATGCCTGGATTGAATTTTTCTTAAAATGATCTGAGCCCAAAGATAAACACTCTAATGCTAGCTCCACTTGGCTCTTTCAAATTACAAAAAATAATCTCTCATGCTTTTTTTTATTTTTCAAGCTAAGAAAAATCTGTATCTTTGGATCTCAGAAAAATCAAACTGATCAAAGGTGAACTATGGCTTATGGGAAATGTAAGATGCCCTGAGCGGTAAGGAGAAAAGCCCTACCAAACGCTGGCTGTGTGATCACCGAGCAGGTTTTACACTCATCCAACATGAGCTCAGGACGTGAAGTGCCAGCATCCTGCCCGGGTGAGGCTGCTGTGTGCGCAAAGGCAATAATCTTCTCTTCTTCCAAGTTGGCAGGGGGCAGTGGCACGTTGTGGGGTACAAGGGGATTCTAAGAGCAGTGCAGCTGACACAGCTCTGGTTTCAGAGGGCCACAGTACCAAGAAGTGACAGGACACAGGGCAGGAGCTCACAGAAGTGGCGTGCTCTCTGGCCCTGCTGCTTCTAAGCTGTCAGTAAGCTCCCCGCCTGTTGGAGCTTCAGTAAAGTGACAAGTAACTTTCAAAGTAAGGATTAAGTCACAGAATCCTTCACATGGAACCAAGAAAGTACAGTAAATGATTTCACTGTGAGTAGAGGACCTAGGTGTGGCAGTTAGGGTGGGGTGTCAGCTGGATTGGCTTGGGATCCACCCAAGGCTGGTGGGGTAAGATGCTAGGTGTGTCTGGTGGGTCATGGGGTGCGGCCTGGGCTTAAGTCTAGGTCCTCACCCCTTCCTCTCTGGTGCTGGCCCTGCCCTGCAATGAACCGTGCACTTCTGCTCTGCCAGGCCCTCCCGCCACAGTGCTCTACCCTGGAGTCAGCAGACCACGGACTGAATTCCCCGAAACTGTGGGCCAAATGAACTACTCTTTCAAGATTTTTTTTTCAGAAAAGATTTCCTTCTTTATACTTTCATTTGCAACACAAGCAGAGGTTCTGTGTTAAAAATAAGTTTGGTGGTACAGGCCTCTAAGTCTAGCTAATCAGGAGGCTGAAGCAGGAGGATACAGTTTGAGGCCAGTCTGGGCAATTTAGTGAGACTCTAGATTTTAAAACAAAACTAAACCAAAAAAAGGGCTGGAGATATGGCTGCATATTTCCTGGGTTCAATCTCTAGTACCCACCACACACAAAAAAGTTAACTGCAGTACAGTTCAACTATTTCAGATGGTTAAAAAATGAGAATGACTGAACCAGACACAGAAATGAAGGACCCTTAGCTGTGCCTGCCATGTTCTCGTCTGGAGAACCCTGAGAGCCTCCTTTTAGCACACGCTGAAGCACACACCCTCCCAGCTGGGGGTTTTGTCCCCTTCCTGCTTTGCTGGCCCCCAACCTCAGCCTTCATCAACACTAGTCACTGCACACTCTTGTGCCTTTCTCAGCGTGTCCTCAAGCACATGTGCCTGTGTGTATGCATGTGGATATGTGCATAGACCCCCTCTCTTGCTGCTCTTCACCCATCTTTAGACCTCAAGACTCCCACAGAGACTGTGAGGTTTGCTCGGCTCCCTTATGAAATGCCATTCTGTCACTGACCCCAGAGAACCCCCTCCAGTGCCAGCTTCCTCCCCAGTGAGCGTTTGGGCCCACAGAAGGCCAAGGGCTGGGGTGGCCAGCAGCTGGGGAGCCGTACCTGGCTGCCTTCTGCGTGAGCTCCAGTGGGAAGTCGGGGCACAGCAGCTGCAGCAGGCAGTGGTATTCCCTCATGGTCAGCAGGTCTATAGGGAGAATGGAGAGGAGTACATTAGGCCTCTGCTTCCTGTCACTGTTCTCTCTCTAGTCATTCATGTCTCCAGACTCAGTCTGAGGAAAGCTATTATTTTGAGACAGGCTGTTACCAGTTGCCCAGCCTGAGAGCTCTTCTTGTCTCAGCACTCCGAGTGCCAGCAGTGAACCTGAGCCACCACACCCAGCTGAGCTACTCTCTCAAAGTTAGTCTGATTAGGGATGTGGAGCCTCTTTTTTTTGGGGGGGGGGTACTGGGAATTGAACTTATCACCTCACACTTGCCAGGCAGTCTCTGTGCCACTGAGTTTAATCCCTGGCCCTTGGAGCCACTAATTTCTGGGGTAAGGTTTTAGTAGCAATATTCCTGCAAAGTCTTTCCTGGGTGGAGGTGCCCAGTTACAACATTTTGACCAAAGGGCCAGCTGAGAAACATCAAGGGAAGAGAGAACATCAGAGAGGTGGCTTCATGGTCTTCTTCACTTGGGTTCCCTGTGATAGAAACATCTGGAGGGTTGAGTCATCTGAGAGCTGGGTGAACAGGCAGAAGCCTCTGGCTGGTAACATTCACCGCCCATGCCAAGGCCATCCACAGGATATCTGGAGGCCAAACCAGGGGAAATAGCCCTGCGTGTACGGAGAAGCAGAGCGCAGTGGGCCGACCACAGGCTGTGTCAGTCACTCAGCACTGCAGTGGCTGCTTCTCAGAGGCCTGCACAGAGATCTGGCCACCCTCTTACAGGAAGCCAGTAGAGAAGTCCAACATACACAGTCCAGGCCACGAAATGATCTGATAGACCAAGGCACTGCTTGGGCAAGAGTAGCCAGGAGGCCCTGTGGTCCAGATTTCCCAAGAGGCAAATCTCAGAGAGGTTTATTGGGATCCCAAGGGACAGAAAATATGCTGGTGCTTGAGAGTTGTTTCTTTATTACTTGTCCTAAAGCCCAGAGATTTGGGGTCCACTGGCAGCCGCGGTCTGCAAGCATTCCCACACACCATTTCCCATCTGGAAGGGCCCCTGAGGGTCAGACAGGAGCTGTGGCCCTAGAGCCTCCTTGGGGAAGGAGGGGGAGGGGAGGTGATGCGCAGAACACTGCCACAGTTAGGGAGGAAGGTGATGAGGACCACAGGCACTTGGTGTCTTTGGCCACAGTTAGCCCAGCCACAGGAATCCAGCTCTCCTGCCCTGCTCGTTTGGTTCATGCCTTTCCAAGGCAAAAACCCCAAGTCCCCAGGGACAGGCCAGAGTTCCTACTGCTTTTTCATCAAAGCTCAATTCAAGATGGGGGCAGAGAGTTAAACTAACCACATGGCCAAAGTCAGGGATACCAAAGGACAGATTCAGCGTCAATGGAGGTCAAAGGAGCAGGGTGGCTTTGGCGGCTTTGCTTGCCACAGCAAGCCGTGTGCTTTCCTCTGCTCCCTCGCTGACCCCGGGCATGGGACCTGGCCTGGCCAGAGGGCTTGTCCTTCAAGAGAGGGAGGAGAAGCCGCTTAGGGACTCAGGTCTGGGTGAGAACCGGCATAGGGGTGGGGGAAGGGAGAAACTATGGCTGCTTGTCCCCACATCTAATAGACAGACTCTGCAGGCTGGGACCATTGTTAGCATCTTTTTTTTTTTTGTCTTTTTGAGGCAGGGTCTCACTATGCAGTTCAGGCTGGCCTTAAGCTCACTTTGTAGCTCAGGCTGGTCTTGAACTCACAACAATCCTCCTGCCTCAGCCTCCCAAGTGCTGGGATTACAGGCATGCGCCAACATGCCCAGCCCATTGTTGGCATCTCGATATTATTCTATCTCGTGTACTTCAAATACTTACTTCTCAAGGGCAGAAGAATGATTCCCCAAAATCCCTTTGTGTCTTTTTCATGCAACAAAAGGCTCTCAGAGATACTAAAAACAGAAGACACCTTGTCTACCACTTCTGGAATTTGACTCCAATGTTAAGTGAAGAAGGTGGTTCATGTAGAGGTTCATAATATTGCAAGCAAATAAACATTCTTTTTTCCCCCTGAAACCAGGGATTGAATTCAGGCCCTTGCACTTGCCAGGGAAGCATTTATTCTACTGAGCCATCTCCCCGGCCAAATAAACAACTTTTAAGTGTGTGTGTGTGTGTGTGTGTGTGTGTGAGAGAGAGAGAGAGAGAGAGAGAGAGAGAGAGAGAGACAGAGAGAGAGAGAGAGAGATCCTAATTCTGTTTCCAAAACGGCCAGATAATATCAGGAGCAGCTGACCTGAAGGAGAGCCACACCTGGCCCTCAGGGACTGGGACACGGCATGTGGTAAGACAGGTTCCAAAATCAGAGCTCCGGAAAGCAGCCCCTTTGCCCTTTTTCTGCCCCAGAGGCTGGGCTCCCAACGTGGGCTGAGCCATTTCCAGAGCGCCACAGGTGAGCGGCTCCACTGCGCAGAGGCAGCGCTCATCTGTGGACAGGGGAAGGTAGGACCTGCAGTGCGGGCTCTAAGTCAAGCGCAGATGAGACGCAGATGAGACGACTTCTCAAAGGCACTCAGCAGGCGTCCAGCACGTAGTGACACCGCCAGGAGCAGTCTTGGTGGTTTTGTTTTTCAATCCTGGGAATACACATGGGAGAGGACAGGCGCATAGGGCCACCTTGCTGGCAGGGTTTTAAACAAACCTTCCCGCGGAAGCACTGTTGGTGCTGTTTGAAAGCTGGCGGGCTGTGCGACTCCCTCTCCCGGCGACTGCTCCTGGCTCCAGCCAGGCCCAGCCACCACCGTACAGGCTGGCTCTTAGCCCCCCTCCCCCCCAGACTTCAAAGGCTTTTCTCAGCAGCCTTTTGTACTCCAGAATCACGGTAATGAGTGTGAATGGTCTCGGACTTTGTGCTCAGCACTTGAATTAGCACACTTAAACTCCACGGCAGCCTTAGGGCATAGACGCCCCTGTGTTCAGGCCCAGTTCCTAGATGGGACCCGGAAGCTTGGAGGATACAGGAAGCTGGAGAACAAGCTGGCAGCAGGCGGACTGCAAGGGTCTTCCCAGAGCAGAAGCCCAGGCAGGGCGGGAAGGACAGCAGGGCTGGGCCTGGAGGGCCTTAGCGCTCCCTGCTCACTCCGAGCCTCTAGGTGGGCGGGGCCCTGTTCAAGGGCCTTCTTGCACACCTCCTCAAATCCTCAGTTCACCCCATTTCACAGACACACAGGCTCAGACTGAGCACGCCGAAGGGGCCGACTAGGACCGCTGATGAGGCAGCCTGGCTGGGGGGCGATGGCACCACAGGCTCATCCACCTGAATGTGTGAAGGCTTAAGTGAGTGTTTTCCAACAAGCACACTTCAGAGAACAAACTGCTCCAGGTGAGCTGGGTCCTGGAGGCAACCCAAATTAAGACTTCTCCAATGAGAAATTGAGGCTGAACATTTAAATTGCCAGCAACAGGAAAGATGGAAGACGCTGGGGTAGGAGTGGAGGAGAGGGAGGCCAGAGCTGCTGGCCACCTGTCCCATGACCTCAGCATCCTGGCCCACGCAGGGAAGGTGAGCAGGGCACATGGACAATTAGGAAAGCTCAGCCAGTACTTGCTGCAAGTTCAAAAGTGGACACAGAAGATTGTTTTGGTGTAAGATGAAAACCAGAAAGCGCCTTCCACAAATCGGTGCTGCTCTTTGGATAGTGCTCAGAAATGTTAAGCCTTCTTTTCAGACGCCTGGCCATGAACCAGAAGGGTTCCTACACTTCACTCCTATCCTTTTCATAGGTAGCGTGGACTCTAGAGCGAGAGTGCTGGGGTCCAGAGCCTTGCTCGGCCACTGACCTCCCAGGAGGAGCCGACTGATTCCAGGCCGTGGTTTCCATAGGCACGAAGTGGTTGTGGGTAGAACTGCTGTGGGCGGAGACAAATAATGGACTCTGAGTCCTGCTTGTCCCATGGCAAGGCTCTGTCAGCGTCTGCTATTACTGAAATGAAGACAACAGAGGAGTTGCTCAGTCTGCCAAGGAAACAGCTGCTGGGAGGGTCAGTAGTTCAGACCCAAGCTTCTCTGGCTCGAAAAGTCCCAGGAGTTCTGTCCTAGGGCCGGGGGAGTCACTTCTGAGGACAGGATCATTCAGGCCAGCTGACTGCTAAGTGAAATGCGGTCGCTTTTTAGGAGTCACATGGACACGTTTGCGATGGGGCCATACTTTGGCCCCATGTATGTCTGCTGTGGGTAGCTGTGAACAACTGGTGGTTCTGTGCATTTCCTACTGTCCCAGAGTCATGTGTGTGCCACAGGCGGTTCATGCTGGTGGGAATGTCACACAGGGCAGGGAGGCAGCCAGGTGTGTGAGTGTGTGGCTCCCCACTTAGCACCAGCATGCCTTCGAACCAGCTATGCAACTTTTCTGAAACTTGGTTTCCTCAGCTTTACAGGGTAAATAACCACCGAACCTACCTAATGGATTATTTTGGGGGAAAAAAAGGGATAATTTACATATAAGGTACTTTTCTGAGAAAAATTAGCCAAGTGTTCAATAACTGGTACTATTTTATTTTATTATTATTTTTTTTTTTTTTTTGTCTTTTTGAGACAGAGTTTCACTATGCGGTTCAGGCTGGCCTTAAGCTCACTTTGTAGCTCAGGCTGGTCTTGAACTCACAACAATCCTCCTGCCTCAGCCTCCCGAGTGCTGGGATTACAGGCATGCGCCACCACACCCAGCATACTATTTTATGATTATTTATTTATTTTGGTACTGGGAATTGAACTCAGGACTTGCACTTACCAGGCAGGCACTTAAGTCACTGAGCTGCATCCCCACCCACCTGATGAAAACTTAAAGGGCTAACATTAAGGCAACTTTGTATTGAACCAAATACAGTGCCTGCCACATTGTACTCTTGAAGGAATGAATGAATTAAAACATATACCACATGCTGACCCAAGTCCAAATTCATAGGGATAAAGCGTTGGTCACTATGTCACAGGAATGTGGGAGTCAAGGAAAGGAATCATTTCTGCAAATTTAGGACTTGTGTGTGAGAAGCCAGGAAAGGGTTCAATACGGCACATTTTCTGTTTGGCAGGCACCAGACCCCCAGCAAACAACTGAGCATGGCAGGGCCCCACAGCAGTTCTTGGGCTGGTGGGTTCCAGAACCTTCTCAGCAAGTGCTTGATGCCATCAGCTTGAGTATTCCTTTTCCTGGAAATGTACCACTAGTTTTACTGCAGGAACCCAGAAGACTAGGGTTCGCCTCCCAGAAATGCACCTGTACTCTAGCACTAGTACTACTGATATCAAGATAAGGGCCACCTTTACTCGAAGTGTTCTTTTGTTGGTTATTGCTATTCTAATTCCAGGCAGTGACAGGTGAGGTTGTTAGCCAAGAAATTAATCTCATCAGAAATGACTGATGCCTGAAAAGGGCTTGCTTGTTCTTACCTGGGGAAGAGGGTGTCTTTCTACATCTGGGGCCTCCTGGCTCTGAGTCCTGCCTCTGAGGCTCTGCAGGGCAGTGCAGTCATTTCTGCAGCCTCCTCGCAGACCTCACAAGAGTGGTGAACTATGTAGTCATAGACTTGGATGCCCATGTTCTGTCTAGGACCTGTAGTCTTTGCCAGGACCCTCTGACCTCTGAGGACATGTGGAAGAGCACGGGGTGGAGGGATTTGGGCCCATCTCCTGTCCCTTGCTCAGACCTGGCCTTCCCCAAGGTCTGAATCAGGAGTCTTAGTTTGTGAAGTACGTGGGACCCCCAGGACTCAGTGTAAACTCATCGTGTGAGTGCTACATGTTGGCTGGGAGAGCTGGTGCTGGGTAGGCTTAGAGAAAATGAGCCAGTCCCAGGCCATGGAGGACCCGGAAGACTGTACAACCTCTTGTTGGCTGGCAGTAGGATTTCAACAGAAACCACCACAGAGGCCAGAGAAGACTGCAGCCCAGCAGTGGACTCTCCAATTTTCAGTTGTGATTGTTTTGGTGTCCCTTTATGCCAGGGTTGTGAAGGCTCATTCTAAATGTTATTCACCCTCAGCCAGGGGGCCCTGTCAGGACTTCCTGGGAAGGAAGGACACCACTAGTTCAGGGCATAACCACCACCCCATCCCTGGGCCACAGAGCTTTGTCACCAGGCCACAGCTGAGTAAATACACAGCTGAGTGGAGGGGAGGAGAGTGGGAAAGGAGAAAATCTGAAAGTTTCACTCCCCATGCAGCACTTGGTGCCCCAAATCACAGGAGAACGCCAACCTCCCATAGGCTGTGTTCCTGTCAGGTGAAGCCTCAGCACAACAGGCCATGTTCTTCAATTTTATCTTTGGCAGCACTGTCCTGTGCTGAGAGGAGGGAAATGGTGATTAAGGTACAAAAGGGAAATCATTGTACCAAAGGAATGGGAAGTGATGGCTTCCAGTGACACCTGCAGGCTGGAGTTCTTGGGCCTCATGAACACCCTCCTCTGCCAACTCATTACTCCCCAGAGCATCTTCACTGTGTTCAAACACGGGCAGAGTGCCAGGCTCTTTAGGGTTATATTGTATTATGACTAAGACTGACACCGCGTGAGATATGTAGTTAGGCCAAACTATTTCTGTTTGGCCTGTGTATGTGTTGTAGGCCAAGCATAAAATCAGACTCCAACCATTTCATGGCAAAGTTTATGACTAACTAAAGTTAGTCCTAGGAACTATTTGGATCAGATAAAGAAAAACTTAAGGATGGGGCCTTTTGAATCAGATCCCTTCCCAGGGATCCCACATGACCCCTCCCAGCCATCTTGTCAGGTCTGCCAGCTTCTGGGGCCATCCTCGGCCACTATGAGTATGGTCTGCTGCGATAGGCACCTCAACCCCATGTAAGGCTCCTGGGACACCACCCTGTGCTCTGGCCTCAAGGTGGGGCCATGAAGTTGGAGGACATAAAGGCACGTTGTCGTTCAGGGGGAACTACTGACTGAGAAGGCGTCCATGACACAAAAACTAGCAAGTCATACATGGTCAAAGTGGGCAGCAAGGTGGCTCTGCAGAAGGCGAAAAGCAAACACCTCACTTCTGGCAACAGCTCGTTAGTTTGCCAGGGCGCACCTCCTGCCACTTACTGAGGGAACAGGGAAGGTGCTTATGACTCCATGATGTGGAGCAGACCTTGGTGTCCCTCAGGGCAGTCACAGTAGCCTGGCACTTGCACCCTTGTCCTGCACAGGTCCAGGCAGTACCCCCAGGGGCATAGAAACAGGAGGGCGGGTTGCCCCTTTCCCGTAGGACATCATGCCTTGGGCTGGGTGGGACTCCCTGCCCAGAGGACACTCCGATGTGCTGCAGGGATGGCTCTAGCCAGGGGGCCTGTACAGAACGGAGTCCAGTCCCTGATGCAGAGACTGAGGCGAGAGTGCGCAGCCTGCCCTCAGTGTGGCCCTAGGTCAGAACACCCTGCCTTGCCTTTGAAAAAGAGGCAACAGTTTTCTGCTGCCTTTCGTGGGCTCTCCAGGCTAGAGGGTTTTCATACGGTTCCTGGAAGGAAAAAATCGATTGTACCCCAGATACACTGTGATAGAAAGAAAAGGGCCTGCAGTGAGGTAGGAAAGAATGGATTCCATTTCTCGGGGCATAGCTTTTCAAGGCTTAAGCTTAAAAAAAAAAAAAAAAAAAATTAAGCTTCCCCAACTATACAATGAAATAAGGAAGTTGTACACAAGGGTGTGAAAATAAGAGACAGAGGTTTTTTTTTTTTTTTTTTAAAGAATGGTAATCTTACAGGAACTTTAAATATACCACAGATAAAGATAAAGACATTTTATTTAGTTTTCTCTTCAACAGCCTTACCCAGGCTAGAAATGGTGGAGAGGAAAGTCCTGTTGGGCAGTCTGAAAACTCTAGAGCTCTACCAAGGGCAGGCTAGGAGCCCCCAGCCCTAATGCAAAAGTGGGGCTTCCCTAGTGCAGTGGTTACGCAGGAGGGGCTTTGGTCTGGTGTGGTGGTATATGCCCATAAATGCCACTGCTCTCAGAGCTGAGGCAGGAGGGTTCCAAGTTCAATTCCAGCCTAAGCAACCTAGTGAGACCATGCTTCAAGATAAAAAAGTGGCTGAGTATAAAGTAAAATAAAAATGCAAGCTCGAGAAATCAGTCAACTCAGTTCCCATTCTAGTTCTTTAGCCAGGTGACCATGAGTAAGCAATTAGAAAGGAGAGTGAGTAACACCACTGTTTATGACAGTAAAATGAAAATACAGTAATCACAATAATAAAGAGCTTTTGAGAAGATAAAAGAAATGAGCAGGAAGAAGAGGCAAGCCTTGGTGCTGGTGACCCCAAGGAGGCAGTAGGTAACAGGGCCTGCCCTTTCTAGGGCAGCGAGCTCAGGTGAGCTAACACCTGCCCAGCAAGAGGCCATGTTGTGTCAGATGGTTTTCTCAGCCTTTGTTCTTTATTGACAAGTGAGTAACAGACTTTGTGTGGGGAAGGTGTGCACATCGCCCTGCAAAGCAGGCCTTTAGCGGAGGGGGGGCTGGGTCTGCAGAGAGACTTTCAATTATGTCCCAATTAAGCTGTGTTCGCGGGCGATCAAACTTTATGAGGCCGGGAGAGGCCAATAGTATCAATCTTCTTCTCTTTTCCTTTTCATGCTGGTGAATGAGGAACAAACCTAGGACCTTGCGCTGCCCAGCAAGCACTCTGCCTCAGGGTCCTATTGCCGGCCTTCTCTCTAGAGTGAGCTCAAGGCCAGTCTGAACTGCATAGTGAGACCCTTTCTCAAAAAGACTAAATAAACAAATAAATAAATATTTTTTTACTTTTTATTTATTTATTTATTTAAATTTTTTTTATTTTGAGACAGGATCTTATCAAATTGCTAAATTGGCTGGGCTGAGCATAAACTCCTGGTCCCCCTTGCCTCAGCCTCCCAGAGTGCTGGGATCACAGACACCTGTCACTATGCTTGGCTTGTATCTGCAATTTTATTTTTCAGAACAACTTATTTATTTATTTTACAGATTTTCAAAACATGGATATCTAATTATATATATAATTTTATTTTTTTTATGTATCTGCAATTTTAACAGGACTTGACACAGATCACCAAGAGAAACATCTGTTTAATTTACACATCCACTTCCAACTCCCTTTTCTTTTCCAACTTCAAGTCAGGCTGACAAGATGAATTTTTATAAGCAATCAGCAAAACTGATGAAGACTTATGCAAGCCAGAGGAAACAAAAACTAATCGCTATTATTTCTCAGAGCTTTTTACTGTCTAGAACAGCCACAGAGTAAATATGAAGTGGGCCAGATTATGCATGTGATTTGCTTAAAATGCATTTTCCTTCTTTTTTAAATAAACATAAACAGAAGCAGTGGCTAGTGGGGTTACTCACTGAGGGTGAGCTGAACCAAGACAGGCTAAAAATAAAAATAAAAAAACCCACCTCCACCAAGATCTCAGGTTCCTGGTGGTACAAAAGGAGGGGACATTTGGCTGGCATGTGGGTGAACTGAGACAGCACTCACCCATCAGAACCACTGACTTCCGCCAAGGATGACAGGCTTCAGGCTGCTTGTGTGCTAAGACGCAGACTTCAGAAACACAGAGGGCAGGCGGAAGAGGGTGAGGCACACACACAGCTTTTCAGATGAGCCTAGCGCTGTCCTGTCTTCTTGGGCATCACAGCGCACCATGTCTGTAATTAGGTGTGTGTGTGGGTAAGAGCCGGGCAGCGAGGGAGGGAAGCATGTCTGACTCTGTAGGCACTGGATGGGAAAGGAAACTGAGGCTAGCAGTGACTCCCTGTAAAGCCATAGGGTTTGTTTTCCAAAATATGGTTTTCCGAGTAAAGGCTGCTCTGCCTGTAAATGTGAATGAATCACTCATCTTATTTTAATAAAAATGTGAACCCAGTGATGACACTTCCCATTCTGGGAAATAACACAACAGATTTTCTGGACTCTGATGGCTATCTTTCACTGGGACAGGCAGCCACACAGAAAGAGAAGGGAAAAAAATGAAAAGGAGCCCAGCAACACCAAAAGACGAACCCATGTGATTTTGTACACTAATGTTCTCAAAGTTGCCTCCTTTCACTGAGGTTGGGATAAGTACCCGGCTTCCCCCATGGAAGGCTTTCCTTGGCCACCAATTGTGTGCCTCAGTTTCTTCCCCCGCCATGTCTCCTATACAAATGACCAGGGCTGCCTCTGCTAATGGAAACACCAGCTCCAGTATGCAAGCTTGTGTGCCCCTTTGACCTTCTTTTTTTTTTTTTGTCTTTTTTTGAGACAGGGTCTCACTGTGCAGTTCAGGCTGGCCTTAAGCTCACTTTGTAGCTCAGGCTGGTCTCGAACTCACAACAATCCTCCTGCCTCAGCCTCCCTAGTGCTGGGATTACAGGCATGCGCCACCACGCCCGGCTCTCCTTTGACCTTCTGAATTGAAGCATGTTCATAGATAGCCTGTTTAAAAAATTAAGATCATAAAAATTACAATAATAAACCTTGCTTCTGCCAAGCCCACCAATTCTTTTAGGTATAACCTCTAGGATCCTTTCAAGCTAATTCTCCATGGCTGAGAGCGCAGCACAAAAACTGAGGGGAGGCGGGGGGCATAAGGAAAACTCATGCACTGGGTTTCCCATAGGAGCAGAAATGCGGTGAAGCCCGTCATTACTTCTGGTGTGGCATCACACAGTAGCTAAGAACAAGGGATTTGGAGCTAAGCCAGGCCTGGGTTCAAATGCCTGTACTATTTCCTAGCTATGCCAGCTTGGAGAGACTTGTCTGAACTCATTTTCCCATTCCTAACCTGGTATAAAAATTGCCCCCTCTGAAGGCTGGAGATGTGGCTCAGCAGTAGAGTGCTCGCTTAGTGTCCATGAGGCCCTACGTTAAAAAACTGCCCCCTTGCAGGGGCCCTGCTCTTCCACTGACTGTGCCTCCATCCAGTCATACCTCCTCAGTCTTCCTAGCATGCAGCCCCTTAAGCACATCAAGTATGCCCATTACACCGCTACCACAGGCTCTCTGTGTACTTGTTTGGTTTTGCTGGTCCTGGGCATCAAACCCAGGGCCTCAAGCATTTCCAGGTGCAAGCCCTGCCAGGAGCTACACCCCAGCTCCTGTGGCCCCTTGTGGCCATGCTGCCTTTGGTCTTGGATGCCTGCGCACCTGTCACCTTCTCCAGATCCCTGCTCAGACACCATCTTGTGGACAGTTGTGTTGTCTGTGTGGGGGTGGGGAGACTGGCACTCATGCTGACTTCCTGTGGCTAGGAAGCTGCAGCCTCCTGAAGGCTCCACTATCTCTCTGTGTACCAGCACCTGGGGACCAAAGCTTCACTTGACACATTGGCCTTCAAGGGACATGCAGATCGAAGCCACACTGAGGGCAGTGTCTATCCCTTTCATGAGTGCACAAACCCCAAGTGGGCTGGTATTGGCCTCTCATCTTTGCTGGTTCTTGATGGCTGCTTTGGGAATCCAATTGCCCTGAAGCCTGACAACTGCTTGTGATGCCTGTGGCAGCATCTAAGAGAAGGGAGCTGCAGGACAGGTTTGGTTGAACTACATTTTGGAATTTGAGATCACAACATTAAGAAAACAAGAATACTTCCCACAACACAGTCTCAGTTTCAGGCATCTTTTTTTAAAACTCAGAAGACCTGCCCGGCACCTCACATGGCTACAATGAGCAGGAGCCAAAGTGGAGGAGACCCAGGCATCCCAGCCTGAATGGCAACCATGAAGCCTCTGTGCTTCAACCTGAGTGCAGAATTTCTCTCTGGGAGCTTTCATGATAAGGCTTAATTCATTTGACTACCTCAGTTGGAGATGAAGATAAAACAGATGACCTCATGCTATGAATAGAAAATTGTTCTATACAGCATGATCCCATCTTTGTTTCCAAAAAGAACAGAAAGAGAATATAAGTTTGCATAGGAGAAGGAATGTAACACAACGGAGTGCTTACTCTTTAGCAGCCATACTTAGGGTTGGTTTTCATTCCTCTTCCTAGCCCAAGATGGTTGCTTCCACTGAAGAAGGTTGTGGCTAAGAAGGCAAGTGGCAGCAGGCCTGCACCTGCCTTGCCTCTGTCAGGCCACCTCCCTGAAACATGCAGTTTATTTTTTGGGCCTTAGTGTTCTCATGTGTGCAGCTAGCCGCCAACTGTCTACTTTAGAGCTGAGCCTTGGGGTTCCTAAGACTCTGTTCAGTTGTGAAGGCACAAAATACGGTGACTTTCAATGATGCTGAGAAAAACGTTTTTAGGTTTCTATAGCCTTCCCAGTAATACATAGTCCACTTACACAACTTAGCTGATACAGATAATCTCAAATACCTATGGAGCTTAACCAAAAAACACAACGAATGTTTAAATTAAAAAAAAATTATTATGGTAAAACATATATATCACTATTAATTCCCCTCCCTTCAAAGAGATTTTCTGAAGCAGTTCTGGAAGTCTTTGGTGTCTTTAGTTGCACTGTAGTGGCTGCCTCAATGTTCTGAGTTGATTCAAGATGTTTCCTTCATTGTCATTTAGACTTTGAAGAGCCAGAAATCACACAGTGCTGGGTCCAGTGAGAAGGGCGGTCGAGGACAGTGTCAGTGTTTGAGCCTGCCTTTTTGGGGGAATGACACTCAGTGGCTGTGTTCACCAGGTTTTTTATCACACTTTGTCCAGCCCCTTTGTATTTCAGTATATTATGGAAAGATTTCCATGTAAATTATATTTAAATGCCAAAAAACATAGTTATTCAAACATGAACTACGAAACAATAGGCTATAAGGTGGACACTCTTCTGGGCCACTGGTGCTACCAGTGTCTGCCTTTGGCCTCCTGTTCTTCTTCTTTTTTTTTTTTTTAAATGTGTTTGGTACAGAGTCTCAGTACGCAGCTCAGACTCACAGTGATCCGTCTGTTTCAGTCTCTCTGGGATTACAGGTGTGCACCACCACTCCCAGACTCAGTGGCCAGCTCAGTGTGCCTAGTCAGCACAGCATGTGATGCTGGGAACCCTGGTCCCTGAGCTTGCCTATGAAGGCCCTTAGTCCTCTGAGCTATGCTAGCCCAACTTCCTGGTTTGCGTGTCTGCTGGAAGCTGCCTCCATAAGTGCTGCATGTCATGTGACCCTCACAGGTCACAGTGCGTACTCGTTTTTTTGAATAACAGTAAGGCTTTATTGGCTCATTTTTCAGGTAATTATATAAATATATAAACCTTGAAGGGGTAATACTGTTGAGTAGTAAAATCCACAAAAGTGAGTTCTACCGCATTGTACAGATAATCTCATTCATTTTGCTACCCCATTCCCCCCACCAAGCAGCTTTCTGAGTCTTTCATTTATTTCTTTTTGGAGACAGGTGTGAGGAGTTCATTCGGCATGGACTTCCAGTTCCTGGGCTCAAGTAATCCTCCCGCGTAGCTGCAAGTACAAGTACACGCCACCATCCACGCCGCTTTTAGAGAATTGGAAGACATAAAAAAAGTCTATACTTCCTGAGTGAAATAGTGGAGATACTGAGTTCTCAGAAAATAAACTCTGAAATTCCATACTCCAAAGCATAGATGCCAATGAAGGGACTTTTAATACTCAAGTTAGAGGCTCTTGTGGGGCCCTTCTGCAGCAGGGTCAGCAGATCAGAGCTGGTGCCTGTCACTGCAACAAGGAAAGTGGTCTTTGGTCAAAAACAGGACTGGAGGCTCGTAGGTGGCGCGCTGCGTCTGCGTGGGAGACGACTTGTTAAACAAGAAGGACACGCTGATGGTGTATAGGAGCTTCTGGAACGCCCTGGGAAGGGTGCCCAGCTCAGCCTTGGCGCTGGCGACGTGCTCCTCCATCCTGGCCACACTGCCGCCGACCATGCGCACGAAGGCCTCGAGCTTGTCGATGCAGCTGTAGATGTGTCTCATCTCCGCGGCCTTCGCGTGGAACCGAGTTGCCGCGAATCATCTCCAGCATACCCACGAACTCATCCACCCTGGCCAGCAGGTCTTCAAGGCTGGTGCCCAGGGCCTCCGTGTCGGGCGGTGCCCCGGGCCCGGGCAGCAGGGCATAGCCCGCAGCGGCGCAGCAGCGGCGCAGCAACAGCACAGCAGGTCGCGCCCTCGTCTTCCCACAGCCCGACGCGCAGCTGTGGCTCTGCGACATGTTGCCGCTGTCCCCACTCCAGGCAGCACCTTGCGGCTCGGCCTGGTCCGCGGACACCTTGAGGGGTGGCCCTCCGCGCCCGGGCAACCGTCCATGGCCCACTCCACACGGAGGCTGCACGGTGGCTTACTTCTCTGCCACAGCACACTGTTCTGAGACCAGGAAGTCAGTCCAGGTTGTGACATCACAATTTAAAAGAGTCTTTTGCTCCCAAGCTAGTAATTATTAACTCTGTCGTACAAGCACAGACTAAGACCTGGGGAATAGGGGCTGTTCAGGGGAGACAGTCCTGCAGGGCCAAGGCGGCTCGCCAGCCTTGCTAGGCCGAGGCTGAGGTAGGGATTCCATTCACTAGCATTTATGTGCCACAGGAAATGATTCCACATGGCTAAAAAGTGTCCAGGAAATTTTATTTCTGTGCCTCCCCATGTAGATCCCAAGCCCTGGAAAACCGTGTAGTAGTCCCAATGCATCCCCAAGAGTGCTTCCTGGGTCCCTGCATCCCGAACATAGGGAAACAGAAGGAGACCTTTGGAGTTCGGGTGGGAGAATCTGCATTTAAACTGGTAATTTGTATGACTTTTAGGATTGACCTAGACCTTGCAGTTGAAAGTACATTTTTGGGAATTGGTCAATCTTGGTTATATATCTCAACTCTACTCCTAACAAGAAGAATGACTTGAGGTAAGTGCACTATTTAAGTCTTTTTTATTTTTTTTTAATTTAAGGAGTTTGAAGGCTGGGGAGATGGCTCAGTAGAATAAACACTTGCTGGCGCAGGCCTGTAATCCCAGCACTCGGGAGGCTGAGGCAGGAGGATTGTTGTGAGTTCGAGACCAGCCTGAGCTACAAAGTGAGCTTAAGGCCAGCCTGAACTGCATAGTGAGACCCTGTCTCAAAAAAGACAAAAAAAAAAAAAAAAAAAAAAAAGAATAAACACTTGCCTGGCAAGTGCATGGGCCTGAGTTCAATTCCCGGTTCCACCAAGGGGGGGAAAATCAATAAATTTAAGGAGTTTTTTTTGGTGACTTCTGGGTATGGTCTAGTGCAGCTTCTGGAGTTGGGAATCGAACTGCCCTAATATGCACCTGACTAAATTTGCCTGAGCAGTGCTTTAAGCAACTGAGCTAACTGGCAAAGCTCCTGGTTTTGGTTTTTTGAGACTGGCTCTCACAATGCTTTCTAAGCTGGCCTCAAACTCACTATGTAGACTTGGCTGGTCTCCAACCTACACAGTCCTCCTGCTTCAGCTTTGGGTGTGCAGGAATTAGAGGTCTGAACCACAGTGCTTGGTTCTTTGAGCTTCAATGCTATCATCTTTAATATGGGAGAGGAGAAATAACTACCGCATATATTTTTTAGAGACAAAGTTCATTTATTCAATAGCTATTGTGGAGAATCTATTATGTACCAGACACTGTTTTATGTTTCTGTTTCTTCTTTTCTTTTAGGTGCTTAGGTTATGTTAGGGAACAATGTAAACTCCTTGCCCTTCATCATGGAAGACAGATGATAAAATGAAGAAAATAAGTGAGCTATGTCAGTTAGTGATGAGTATGTGGACAACCAGAGGGGAGCAAGTTGCACAGTGATTGTGGGTAGCAGGGGAGGATCTGACAGAGTGGTGGAGGCTGGTTTCATAGATGTGAAGGTTAGGGGTGACCAACAAAGTGAGGCCCCAAACAGCCTCTCACAGAGGGGTGCACCTGTCAGTGACAGGAAAAGCCTGGAAGGTGCCATGGCTGCATCCAAATGGAATTAGGGGAAGGAATGCAAGCTAGGTTAGAGAAACCACTGGGAAGGGCTCGGCAGAGTCTTGTGGGCCTCTAAGTAAAGATGAAATGAGGTACTTGTGTGAAGTACCTGGAGCAGTGCATGGAATATGGCAAACACTTAATATAGCTCCTTCCGGATACCTTGCATCTCTGAGCAGAGCTAGTGTAGGGGGTCCATCTGCAGGGGCTCCAGGATCTTTTGTGTACTTTGGTGGGGTTAGAGAGTGCTTTAACATTTCCGAAAGTACAGAATTCAAAGAGATCAAAGGCCTGGGTGCTCCCAGCAGCCGGGAGAGATTGTTAATTCTCTGCAGGTGCTTTGAACGCTGAACTAACACAGGCCTGCAAAGTCAACATGGCACCAATAAAAGATGGAAAGAGCGGGTGTGGTGTGGGATGGGCTTGGCCACAGGCTGCAACCGGCAGAAGTGGTCAGCCACGTGACAAGACGGAGAAGGCAGTGAAGCGTGGACGCATCCCCTACAGCAGTTGAAACCCATCCTAATATCAATGAGACCACAAAGTCATGAAAATAATGACTACAAACTGCTGGGGAATAAGCCAGGGAGCCCAGAAACATGAATGCACTTGCAAGGGGAAGAAACAAATTAAGAGATTGAGGCAAAAGTATCCCCTTCCCTTGTGGAGGCTCTTTAATCTTTAATATCTCTCTTGACACTCGCCACTGATCTTGCCCCAACAAGATGAAGGTTAACTTCTGAGAAGCCAAGACTTCTGGGCTGAGGAGGGACTTCTAAGGGCTGAGCTGTGTGCCACATCTGCCAGCCTCTCACCTGGGGCTGTCAGGAGGGCGTGCCCACCCCTTCCCCCACTCTAGGCTCTCACTCGGCCCTGCCACGCTGCCTGCCCCCTGGGATAAGTGGGCATGAATGCAAGGAAGGCTGGATGGAGATGTCCAGGCTGAGCTTTCAATGGCCCCACACTGTGCCTGTTTCTTCTGGTTCCCGCTCTAAGGAAAACAAAGGCAGGCACTGGCCAGTGGAAACTTGGAAGTGGGCACCTTTGTGGCCTCAGTGCCAGGTTGGCAGCAGAGTCTGTTGTAGCAGACTCTGTGACCCTGGCTTAGCCTACTCACTAGGAGCAGCTCAGCCCATCAAGAGTGAGAAGTGAGTCAATGCATGTGGTCTTTGACTCAATCAGTTCAGTTTTTAATTAATACCGGCATTAAAATCAATATAAGAAACTGTTGTCATCCCTTTTCTCATTGCCTTTGTTCACCCTTACTATTCCTGACGGTAACCACGTATGCTTGAAGTGGGAGCTCCTCCGTGCTGTCTTTTACCTATTTATTCAGACAATAAGTATTGGTGGCAATCCAGCATGGCAATGTGCACCTGCAGTCCTAGCATTCTAGGAGGCTGAGGCAGGAGGGTCCCAAGTTCTAGCCTGGCTTTAGCAACTTAAATGACTTTGTGAGACACTCTCAAAATTGAAAAAATTATTAAAAAGGGCTGGGATTGCAATGCAGTGCAGAAGTCCTGAGTTCAATACTATTTTAAAAAAAATTTGATAGAGTCTGCTAGGTTCTGTAGAAAGAACTCTGGGTAAGACAAAGGTTTCTATTTTGATGATACTTAGATTTCAGGGTGGTGGTAGTGGGAGATAGATAACAAACAAGTAGTAAATAAAATACTTATAGAAAAGCACTTTTGGGCTAGCGAGATAGCTCAGTGGACCAAGTGCCTGCTTAGGCAAGCATAGGGACTGGGGTTCAAGCCCATACTGAATGCCATGCCGGCCTCCACATGTGCTGATCCGACCAGTGAGTTCAGGCATAGTGGCACACACCTATAACCCAGCATTGGGGAGGCTGAAAATTTGGAGGATCACTATGAGACTGAGCTACATAGAGAGACCTTATACCAAATACATTAAAAAAAAAAAAAAAAAAAGTGCTTTTAATGACCCTAATCTGTGAAGCAGAGTCCCTGGAGCATCAGAGGGAGACTGTGAGGTCAGACACAGGCCAGTCTCTCTGGGAGCTGAGAGCTGTCAGGGATGGGGCAGTGGCTCTGTCAGGGAAGGGGGTGCCATGAACGCTGAGGCTGCAAGATGGGCCCAGAGCAAGTGTTTGGCTTACTGCCTCCGAGCCTGCACACCAGAGCCGTTTCTGTCTTCCTGTGCTGAAATCTACTACAGACATCCCTCTGGGAGCCCTGGGAAGGGAACAGCACCGAATGAAGTGGAATCCCAAGGAGTACAGTGTTAGAGAGCCAGGTGGGCATATGGGCAGATACTAGGTCCCAGGGCACAGACAAGGCGAGGGCTGTACAATTTCTGAGCTGCCAGGCTGTTGCTGCTAGGGGTGAGTGAGAGAGCTGTCCCAATGAATGGGCGCAGGACATCCAAATTGCAGCACCATGTCACGGGTCCCATCTTGAGGCACTGTATATCTAGCAGCAGCCAGCAGTGAGACGGAGAGAATTCTACTGGATTATCCAGAGCATCTGACCTACAAATGAGGTGCTACCAAAACATTTTGAAAAAAAACAACTCCTGAATAGCTCAGTGAGCCAATTTGACAATGAACAGAAACATGCAAATAGCTAGCCGCCTCTGAGGCAAAAGGTCAATTTCTTGTGCTTATCCTGGTCTTCTTAATCAAGTTCTTGGTCTGAGTATGGCCTCTGGCTTGTCCAGCCATGGGATGGGTGTGACACTGAGACAGACGGCTAAATGGATGGATAGATGGGCAGACTGTGCTGTGGTCTGAGCACAGTGGTAGGGGGCAGTGTGGCTGGGGTAGCTGAAGCTGGGGCATGGGAGCAGAGCGAAGGCCATCTCCTTTAAAAACAAAGGCTTATTCAATTCTGATTTTATTTCTATTGACACATCATCATTGTATGTATTTCTGGGGTACCGTGCAATAATTCTCAAAACCTGTATACTGGGGACAGTGTTTCTGTCTCCTAATCATTTGTGTGTGTTTAGAGTCCTGCACTCCCCTCTTCTCATGTGAAGATAAGTCTGGGTAGCCAGCTTTGCAGTGGAAGGAGCTGAGGATAGTGGCTGGATCCTCAGCTGAGGAGCCTATCGCAGATGCACGGCCTGACGTGAGGGGTCAGGAGAGGAAGAGAAGCAAACTTCCACCCTAGATGAATGCAAGCGGCCTGCCTGTGGCTGCCTGAACCTTGCAATTCTCCTCCTGGACCCCGAACCCAGCCTCTGGCCCTCCCCCTTTGCGGCCCTCTCACACAGCTGCACGGGCAGATTTACTGGATGGAATGTGTTTGCAAAAATCTGTTTTGTTCACTGGAACATGTTTATCAAGAAAGCAAGAAAAAAGCCCTGTCCCTTCTCACTATTTACTTTTTGGTGAGTGCCTTGTGGGATTTGGAGCTGGATAAACAGATGGGCTTCAGAGGGAAGCAGGAGGAACACTAGGGCGTCCATCTACCTCAGCCTCCATGCACGTGGTACAGGCTGTCTCCAGGCAGCTGCGCTGGATCAGAGGAAAGGAGGGTCAGTGTCTTCTGGAGTCCCCTGGCACCAAGGTGCAGCCGTGGTGGCTGCGTGCAGCCTCTGGTCTCTAGGATTCTCATCCCACTTACACAACTGATTCATTTCCTGGCAGCTGTCCGTGGCAGTTCAGGGCCATACAAGATTCAAAGCTACTGCTTATCTTTTCCACTTTTATTGTTTTGGTACGATGAGCACCTGTCCCATGCTGAGGGCTTTCACTGTCCATGGAGATGAGGAGCCCTGAGCCCTGCGTACTGCAGAGGGAAGGCCTGTGCTACCTGTGTGTGCAGCAAGTACTTCCAGGCTCCAGGAAGAGTGCCACTCCTATGGGTAACTGAGTACAGGGACCACTCACTCATGCACCAGCAGATGGAGGAGCAGTGGCCCTCCTTCTTCAGTGTAAGTCTCTGGGGATGGGGGAAAGGAATTCACAGTGTAATATATTTTAATTCAATATACTTTAATTCCAAGGCTTGAAGAAACTTCATTTCATTGCTAAAAAATCTTTCAATCGGGCAGAGGCTATAGCTCAGTGGCACAAGCACCTTTAAGGCAAGCACAAGGTCCTGGGTTTGATTCCTGGTACAAAAAAAAATCTTTCAATTAAAAAAAAATCTAGTCATCTTATACCAGGTGTGGTAACACACATCTGTAGTTCCAGGAGGCTGAGGCAGGAAGATTATAAGACCCAATCTTGTCTGGGCAAATTAAGTGTGATCCTAGCTCAAAATTTTTAAAAATTAGAAAAGGGCTGTGCATGTAGCTCTATGGCTGAGGCCCCTCAGTCTGCTCCTCTGCACCAGGCAGGTGGAGACTGCATATAATCATTTGCTTTGCAGAAGAGAGTTTAATGGATAGTTCTTTCATTCCTAAAAATTTAATTTAAACAATACTTTATTTATTAATGTATTTATTAATGTATTTGGGTGTTACAGGGTCTAACTATGCAGCTTGGACTCATGGTGACCCTCCTGCTTTTAGCTTCCCCAGCACTGGGATGACAGGTGTGCACCACTACACCTGGACTCTGGCCAGCTCAGGTGGGGCGGGTGGGGCATGTGGTACTAGGGATCAAATTGTGGTCCCTGAGCTTGCCTAAGCTTGCCTAAGCAGACACTTTAGTCCACTGAGCTATCTCACTGGCCCCTTAAACAATACTTTAAAAAGTAATAATACTTCTCAAACAAAACTGGTGCTAGGTAGAGTCAAGAAACTAAAAAAATCAGAAAAGAAAAAAAAAAAGGAGAAAAGAAAAAGGAAATGAACTCCTTGCAATAGAGTAAACTGTATTAATTAGCTTCAGGTAGCTGAAAACAAGAACATGAAATAATTAGACGCCAACAGGCGAAGGTGCTGTCGGTGCTGGGCCTCATAAAGGCAGGACAAAAGCCACTGTTTCTCACAAAGATCCTGCAGACCTTTACCCACAGTGAGCCAGAGTGGGAAGGATGCTGCCCGGGGAATGAAAGGCCTCGGTCGTTCCTCTCCAGTGAGCGGAGCCCGGGAGGGGTGTTCCAGGCGCTCTCACAAACACCCTTTAATAATACCCTCCAGAGGCTTTGATTCAAGGAACATGCTGAAGAATAAACAGCCCATTAATCTGGGTTTTCTGCCGTGCCCGAGCACACAAAGCACCGATGAACTAACCCTTGGCTCTGCAGACACCCCGTCAGCGCACCATCCACAGTCCGCTGTGGGCTCTGCCCCTCTGCCGTGGCTTGCAATCTGTCCCTGGAAAAGCGTCCAGGTATGGAGTCCTGATGCTTCCATCTAAGGATGCCCAGGCCAAATTCAGGGCGCAAGAATGGGGAACAGCACATTCTTATTTGGCTGTAAGAAAGCATAGCCCTGTGACCAGCTCCAGGAGAACCGCGTGGCAGGCGACTGGGTGAGGGACAGAGTCATCAGTCTGCTTCTTCCTGCGCCAAGCTGACAGCCACAGGCCTGGGAAAGGAGGCCCAGTTTCAATGGCTCCCTCATCTTGGTTACCTCAGAGGCAGGAAGGGTTCCCGCATGGGTAGGCTTTGGGTGGTGCGCTGTGGACGTGTTCCCGGGCATCTTGCCGAGGCAAAAAACGAACAAGGACCCTGAGTTTGCGAGAAAGAAAGGAGAGGACAGAGAAAGTGCTGTTTCATCCTAGGTTCCTCTCACTAGGAGCTCTTTAAAATGATCAAGCGTAGTTTCTGTGATCACAGCTATGGGTAGAAGCAGCGAGGTTCTCCTTTCCACCTCACAGGAAATCTCCACAGAAGGGGGACCATGAAGACCTGCAGGCAGTAAACCCGGGGGCTCGGTTGCTGCAACAGCATAATGGAGGCCAGGATCTCAAGCTGGGATCAGCCAGCAGCCATGCCGTGGCTTCTTTGTGTTCTGTGATCACCAACCCTCATGTCAGGTATGTGTTCAGTCATTAGAGGGACAGGTGTGATGTTAGCGCTACCCAGAGCTTGCACACACGAACATGCACACATTCTTAAAGCACATTCCCTCTGACTCCAATTTCACACACCAAGGAAAACAAACCCAAGGAAAGTTTACTTTAAAAAAAAAAAAAATCAAAGAGGTTTGATTTAGAAAATAATGAGTTCTAAAGCTTTCTGATTCTTTGGTCAGAGAATGTCTTTGGGCTTGGTCTTGACCTGGAAAAGGACATGCCTCTCACAGTGCAGGAGCAGCAGAAAGCTTGCCCACTGATGCAGCTGTCCCTGAGAGGCCGGGGGGATGGTGACCCAGGTGTGGGCCCTGTGGTCTGTCACATGGAGCTCTGGGTGCCTCTCCCACCCTCCTCAGATGTGTGACCTCAGGCACTGAACTCCCCTTAGGACGTCAGAAGCTGAAGTTCAGTTTCTTTGGGGTTACAGCCAAAGGACGATGAGAGAAGGACTGACAGCCCTTGGGGGGCTAACTTTTGCCTCAGGAAGTGCAGGCCACCGCATGCTCCTACTGAGCAGATGCAGCCCCTTCCTCTGTGCGTCCGTCCACCTGTTGCGAGAAGCAGATGGAATCTGAGCACAAGAGGGACTTGGACATACAGATCTGGTGTCAGACAGCCTTTCTCTGTAGCACTCTTGGAGTCACCAGATGACAAGCATTCCAGCAGGCTGAATCGAACCATTCCTGCCTGTACCGGGACCTTGTGAAACTGCTTCTTGTGGCTGGAGCCATGGGTGCCTCACTCAGTCTCAGTAGCTTGGAGGCTGTGAGGGATTTCATTAATATTGATGAGCTGTAGCTCGTTAACCTCATTTGATGTTTATTTACAACCATTCTTCTCATATGCTAATGAGTGACACTGGGCTCTTCAGATAGAAAGGAGGGAACTGGACTCTCTCTGCCAGCATCTCCTTGGCAAACTCCTGTCCTTGAAACAGAAGTCTGCACAGAGGGAAGGAGGCCAAAGGGAGGGAATGCGGCCGAGAGGACAAAATGATGTGAAAAGAATGTCTGCAATGTCAGGGGCCAGCGCAGCCCAGCTGCCACCGGTGACTGAGGTTTGGTTACACCCACTGGGGGTGGGATGGGGGGTGACAAAGGGAAGCAGGGGCCAGATGAGAAGGACAATATGCTGGATTTTGGAGATAGGGAGAGGGGTGGAGAGGAGTGGGCCCTGGTGTCAGGCAGCTGGGAGGCTCCTGGAGGATCTACAGAACTCAGCAGGCAGGGAGGGGTGGGCTTCCCAGTGTAGGCTGGCCACAATGCCTAGCCAAGAGACTGCACTGTCTGGGCACCACTGTCCATCGGGGGAGGCAGGGAGAGCTTCTTGCTGCTCTTGCTGTGAGTTACAGGTATAGAGATCAATGCATGGGATGATTACACTGCAAGGGTGAGTGCAGAGACTAGAGAAAAAGCAAGTCACAAATGTGGCTGGCTACTCTGCTGTTTCAGGCTGCTCAGCTTCCAAGACAGAGGCCTCTTCCAAATTCCAAAACACTGTACTGCACATTCCGAGCTGAGCAGATGAAAGGGCTGCACACAAGGGACGGTGGAGAGGGAAGGCAGAACCCGGGGAGATGCGAGCACTCCACGACACCAGCAGCCAGCAGACTTACGGTGCTCACACACTTCAGGTCCAGTGTGCCAGCTGCACACTTTGGGTTGGGCACACCCTGTTCTCTCTCCCAACCCGGCTTCTTCAGTGAAGCCTTTGAGGATCATTCCTCCTTGTGATGAGGCAGGGATAAAAAGAAATCTCTTCCCTTAAAGATTTAACCACAAGCTTGTGTGAGTACAAAGTATTGGTTCAAATGGGTAGACTAGGTTTGAGATGTTTGCCTGAAATCACTGCCCCTTAGGGGACTCCTTTCAAGTTCTCTGTGAACTTGGTTCCTCCCAGAGTAATGATCTACACGAGCCCTGACAATCCGCACCTTGTCTGGGCCCAGGGACAAACCTGTCTGACAGAGGAGCTCATGGTTGCATGCTTGTTCTAGACACAGCAATGTTTCTCAACTTTTTACAATTTATTTCCATTCCCAGCTGTCTTTTTTTTTTTTTTTTTTTTGGTACTGGGAAACGAACTCATGATCTTGCACTTCCCAGGCAGATGCTGTGCTGCTGAGCTATATCCTCGGGCCTCCACCATCTTTTAAGATATTTTTTCCTTATTTCCTGTCCTGTATAACATTTTAATACCCTACACATAATATATATCTTTAATGCTGGAGGGGCACAAGTCATTATGATATTTAAATTTTTTGAGACTTACACAAAAAGTTATGTTATCTGATTTAATGTGTTCCAAGGGGACTCGGGTGATGGCTCAGTGGAATAGGCACTTCCCTGGCAAGCACAAGGGCCTGAGTTCAATCCCTGGTTCCATCAAAAAAAAAAAAAAAAAAAAAAAGATAATGTGTTCCAGGATTGGACCTAATATTATCCCAAAGTGACTATCAAACACACAAAAAACCTGTGTGTGTGTGTGTGAGAGAGAGAGAGAGAGAGAGAGAGGGAGAGAGACAGAGAGAATATTTTTGTTACTATCTGGTTAGTGATCATTCTTCCAAGAAGGAGATCAACATTCTTTTTTCCACTGGACCTGACATATCCACAGAATAAATGGCTTAATTTTGAGAAGTAAAATAGCTTTGCATAGTAATCCTATTTGAGGCTGGAAGAGGTAATAGATTGTCAGGCCCTATGGGGACTCCTAAGTAGTTTGTTCTAAAAGTTACCAATTTCCTCCATTTTTGGGTAGACTTGAGCTCCTTATCTCATTAGCTGTCCCCTAGAGTCCGGAGGGAGACAATGACTGATGTTGCCATTCCCCTCCTCCACGCAGAGAACTGATGACATGGAGAGATTAGGTGGCTTAACTTAGGTCACAGGACCTGATGTTTCTTCATAAAAACATGTGTCATCCAAGGCTGCTTTGAGGATTTCTAGGCCTTCTATTTTCTACTTCTTACTTTAATCTAGGATTATCATCTTCCAGAGAAGAGTTTAGAATGACGGCCAAATGCTGTGAAACAGCAACTTTTGGGGCAACAGCCTAATTTTCCTTCTCTATCCCCAACAGTCCTTTCTTAGAGACTCTCTAGCATCTTCCACTGCTTTTCTGTCAAGCAGGGAGGAAGGTGTTGGTGGAGGCAGAATGGCCTTTCTAAACACCAGCTCCACCCAGCCCCTCCACGTTGCTGCAGCAACTGTGGACAAACTGGAAGGGCCATGGACAGAAATGAGCACTCCACCCCCAGTGCTGACTTGTCCGTTTCAGCAGCACTTACCAACCTTGTTCTGCTGATAGAACTAGGAAAAGAAGCCATCCCAAATCCCAGAAGAGCTGATCTTTTTCATTGGCAAGTAGCCAAAGAAAACACTTTCTCCATGAACAACATAACAAGGCCATGGAAACAAGACTGTGCTTATCAAACATCTTTATTTAAAGTACTCAAAACATTTGCCAATGTTAATCCCTGTGTCTCACTTCCCTACTGCACCTTCCTTAAAGCTTTGGGACAAAAGGCAAGCTTGTCACAGGAAGGCTGCTGCTTCTGCAGTGGGGTATATCTGAACACAACTTCAGGAAAAGGAGTTCCTGGAGTGGGGGGGCAGGAGTCTTGGGGAGTGGCAAAGGCTGCATGGCACAGCTCCTCGACATGGGCAGGGACCATAGGGAAGATTCAGCAGAGAGAGAATGAAGGCATTTTCCTTTTTAGCTATAAGTAGGGAAACAGACTCACTGAAGCCCCCCTCCTTTCTTTTGACATTTATCTTATTTACATAATTTGCTCAAAATTGCAAAGTTGGTCGCAATCAAGAGGGTGACAGAATCCAGGGGTCCACTTCACACAGTGACCACAGCCTGGTTATCAGGAAGAGCCCTAAGAGGCTGGAGAGTTAGAAACCTAAGTAAACAAGAGAAAAGGAATGGGCAGGAAGCCCTGCAGTCTAATAGGTTAGCGTGACCGAGGTCCAACCTCAGAGGTACAGATATTTTACAACTAGAGATTTGAGTAATTGGTAGTGCTTCTTGTTCCACTGCTTTGAACATACATGTAATCAGGTGTTGCATACTCAATTACTAAAGGATTACACTCACATGGTCAGGCAGTGAATGCGGCATGTCACAGAGTTGGTTTTAAAATTTAAGGGACAGCCGGGTGTGGTGGCACAGGCCTGTAATCCCAGCACTGGGGAGGCTGAGGCAGGAGGATTGTTGTGAGTTCGAGACCAGCCTGAGTTACAAAGTGAACTTAAGGTCAGCCTGAACTGCATAGTGAGACCCTGTCTCAAAAAGACAAAAAAAAATTTAAGGGACATCATTCAAGAGAAACAAAAGTGTCACTTCCTTTGCTCTGCATTCCAAGTGGTGGTGGTCCTGGCATTGCTAGCTGCAGTCCTGCTAGGTGAGACAGAGACCTCCCCAGGGCAGCATCTGGGCTCAGATGTCTTCTCCTTCATTAGGACACGCAGAAGGAGCGAGCCACATGGGCTGGCAAGTACTAGGTCTGGTAGACAGAGGATTTGATGCTCAAATGTGCTATGGTTTGAAGTAGATGCCTTTGGCTTGTGTTTTTGAGACAGGGTCTTGCTATGTAGTTCAGGTTGGCCTTCAACTCACTGCAGCCCAGGCTGGCCTCAAGCTCAGGGTGTGCCCCTGGCCTTTGGAGTGCTAGGGTTACAGGTGTGCACCACCACTCCCAGCTAAAGTGGCCATTTTGAATGAATAGAGTTTACAAATGAACACACAGGTCATGATGCAAATAATAAGGATAAAGGAGTCTCTATGATGCCAGGAGACCCAAGTTTATAAGCAAAGTTTCCTACTGCCTGAAATGAATGCAGTCAATGCAAATGTGGTAAGGATGTCAAGTACCCCATTAATGTTTGTTTCCCTCACCCAGAACCTTAACTCTCCACATCTGTTAAAAATCAATTGTGGGGGTGCTGGGGATTAGTGACACTGTACCTGCTTGGCAAGCCCAAGGTGCTGAGTTCTTTCTAGTACCCTCCAAAAAAAAAATCAACTGTAGGGCATTATAGGAAGTACTGAATAGGCAAATTCAAACACAGGAGAGAGGTTACCAGGGCACAGAAGGGGAAGCAGGAATGATGAGTGACAAACAATGGGGGCACAGAGTGTCAGCGGGGGCTGATGAGCGGGTTCTAGCTTGGCAGTGATGACTGTATATGAAGGCACCTAATAGCGTGTGTGGAACTGGTACACTTACAAGTGGCTAAAAGGCAAATTTTGCTGGGGAGATAGCTTGGCAGCCTAAATGCCTGCCTGGCAAGTGCAAGGGTTTGGCTGGCTGGAAACCAGGTGAGCTAGGCGGCCACCAAGACTGAGTGTGGTGGTGCACACCTGTAATCCCAGTGCTGGGGAGGCTGAGACAGAAGGATCTCTATTTTTTTTTTTTTTAAGTAGGATCACTATTAAGTCCGAGCTGTGTAGTGAGACCCTGTATCAAAAAAAGAGGCAAATTTTATGTTACATATATCTTACTAATAAAAAAATAAAGTTATAAAATACAAACTAATAAACAATTTTATTTATTTATTTATTTATTTTTAAATGTATCAGTTATTTAATTAGGTTCTTAGTAAGAAATTTAGAACACTAATTTATGAGGATAGACTCCATTTGTCAGAGCAAAAACAGATCACAGGTAGCCCCGGAGCTGAGGAACAGATTTGATTTTTGCTAAAATCTGTGAGTCCACTGCTTTCTGATCCACCTTGCGCTGCTCTGAAATCTGGTATCTCTCTTTCTCCGTGTCAAAGATCTCACCCTCCTGGTGCCTGGGCTTCCGGAGCTTCTTCTTCTTGAAGCAAGCATCAGTGAGGTGTTTGGGGATTTTCACTTTGCTGATGTCAATTTTTGTAGAGGTGGCAATGACAAATTTCTGGTGTGTTCTGGAGGAACACGATTAAGGCTAAGAGGCCCAGTCACAAGTAGCGAGCCCCTGGCCAGCTGCTTCAGGAAGACCACTGTCTTGCCTCTGTGATGCCCGGTGAGGATGATCAAGGTGGTGCCAGGGGTGATGCTGGCTTGCAGTTTCCGCACATGCTGACTGAAGGGTTTCTTGCCGTGGCTCAAGAGCTTTCGGGGCCCATCTTCAGTAGGGTAGTACCTAGGCATTTTTTGAAGCTTAACCACCCGGCTACCTCCATTCTTGTCCCCACCGACCGGTTTTGTGATTGTAGCAAGAACTTTCTCCTTCCTTTTCTTCTCAACCTTTGATTTAGCAGCTGTGTACTTTCTCTTGTACAAAGCCTTTCTGGAATACAGAGCGGATCAGGAGTATCTACCAATTCCTCTAACCTGGACAGGATCTCGGCTGCCCCTTCTTGGACTTCTTCGCTTTCTTCACATTACCCTTTTTACCAGCACTACTGGCAGAAGCCTTCTGGGCTTTGGGTTTCTTCTCTTTAGTGTCTGGCTTCTCAGTTTTTTCACCCGCCATCTTGCAAGATAGGAAAAAGCGAAAAGGGGTTTTTTAATTATTCTTTACAAACAATATGGTCTAGATGGTTCTCTGAATTTGCCTGTTCTCTGGAATTGTGTGGGGGGCCTTGCCAGAAGTCACAGATTCTCTGGCCACGCCGGGCCTGGCTGTTTGTCTTCCTGTTAGCGGGCCTCTTCTATGTAGTAGAAAACACAGTATCCTTAGTTATTTGTAGTTTCTGGAAACAGCTTGGCCCCAGCAATCTATATTCTCTAAACTGAAGCTGCAGAGATAGCCTGCGGGACTCCTTATTTCTACTGTTATATCTGTTTCTCTGGGACGCCATGCCACTGGAGCTGCTCAGCAATGAGCAAGGCAGACAAACGCCAACATACTCTGAAGAGGGCTGGAATTTGTGGTTAGAGGTGATACCAGGCTTTCTTTTTGGGCTTAAGAAAGAGGCAGGGATTTTGTACACGGCAGGTGGAGAAAGATTTTGGGATTCTTAAGAACATTAAAAATTCTATATGATTTAAGGGTGAGTTGGGGAGAGATGTTCTTCTAGCCGGAAGCTGGAACACACACTGCATCCCTCTAGTGGGGTTGCTTTGGTTGATCTGGAAGCTTCAGTGGAGTGAGCGTCACCGAAGGGTTTAAAGGGAGTTTTAAGCCCTTTGTACAATTTACTGCTCCAGATTTCTTTTTCTTTCTTTTTTTTTTTTTTTTTTTGCAGTACTCAGGATTGAACTCAGGACCCTGCACTTGCCAGGCAAACACTCATTCTACTGAGCTATTTCCCTGGCCCCTGCTCTAGATTTCTAATCATCCCAGGATGGTTTTTTGCTGCTGTTGTTGACTGCAGAGCAAAGGGAAAAGGAGACCTACAGAAATTGGACTTGGTTAGGAGAGCAAAGTTTTCGGTGAAATCCTCTCCTGACTGGTAACCGAAACATGGCTTAGCCCAGGCCTGTGCAGCTGACCCGCCCAGTCCCTGTCTACCTCCATGACTTTAAAGTGTCACAAAGGCTATTGAGGCTGAACTAAGAAAATCACAGGGAAGTTCGGGAAGAAGAAGCTATGGCCAATGCACTTTGTCTTGGCTATGCCATCGTGAGCTGTCTCTTCTCAAGAAAACTGTGTTTGTATTTTAAGTCAAATCAAGAAAATAAGAATATCTTCAGAGAAGCTCTTATTTCTCTGAGTCATCTCCCTGGTCCCTAAGAATACCTTCAAATAACATAACAGTTTATTTCTGTAAGAACTGTCCTTCACCTCAACATAAAACTGTCATACTCTATTATCATTGTAGGATTAAAAAGTATGACCTATCAGAATACATAAAACTCGTACTTACCATTGACTCTAGGAGCCAGGCATAGGATACATCTGTAATCCTAGCACTCTAGTAGGAAGAGGACTGCGAAGGTTTGAGCCCAGCTGT